>JAODKL010000107.1:25008639-25035157 GCA_026780765.1 Petrocephalus schoutedeni
AAAAAAAGGACCAGGTACCAGGTACTGTTCCCAGTGGAAAACCCCGCGAAAGTGAGCTGAACTGAACCGTACCGTACAATGCAGTGGAAAAGCGCCATTAGATGCCCAAAAGTTAGTATTCTACATAAATTTGGCATATCCTTATGTTTAATAAGTGTGTCAGAATTTAAACTGCAAAAAGTACCGCCATACCACTGTCTTTTTACCTTATTTACCAACAATATCTCCTCATTTAAAAGATGATGAGCAACCCCTTGAATCTTTCTGATTAAAACTTAAATATAGTTTTACAGTAGTATTTCATCTGCAGTGGTGCAATTGCAGCCTGAATAAATCGAACACTTATAGAGCTATTACATTGGCATACAGGAACCAACTCGTACCTGAGCCGTACCGTGAAGAGAGACTAGTTACAGCATGGTTCCAGTTTCCCACTAAAGAAGGGTCGGCTCGGTAAAGGCCTTGCTGGGTTTGGAGAGCGATACTGATGCAAAACCGAGAGACACATATATTATGCCCACACTGTATACATCATGTCTTACCATGCGAAACAATTTTTATTTTATTTTTTTTTACCGTGTGCTAATTTAAGCGAGTCTTTGAAAATCACCATGTTATGCAAACGCTAGCGGAAATAGTATTCACTTATGTAAATTTGCATTACGAGTCCATTCCATTCAGTTGTTGTACAGTACATTTTCTTTTAAGTATGGGAAGTTATCAGGAACGCATTAATACATTGCGATGTGCAATACAAGAAATAATAATATACAGAACTTCCCCCTTTTTCCTTCAGATAATTATGAGTATTGATGCAGATTACTGGTAACTGGTGCCTAACACAACCAGCCTGAGTTAGGCGCACGGCAATGACAGCATGGGTTCAGGTCGGGAAGGGCTCACACTCAGTCCACGGTACGCGTCAGGTATGGCTCGGTGCATGGTGGCAGTGGAAAAGTGCCATTATATCCATAGGCACTGGCTTTACAAAATACATGGGAGCCAATGTTCATTTTGTACTGCACCAGGAACACAAGTAACTAATCCCTCCCGGTAAATAGCATCATACTCACATTTTTTCAATAAGCTGCTTCTCATCCAGAGCATTAGGAAGATCCCTCTTGTTACCGAGCACCAACACCTGAAAAAGATGAGATGGGAGCACTGAGTACTTTATCTGGCATTCATTGGTATGGTCAATGCAAACTCTTAAGGAGTAAAAATATATATGCAATGAGAAATCTTTAAAGGCCAGAAAATTCACTGGGTTTCTTGATCCTGGATACAGGGTCTCATTGTACCTGCGATGACAACCATACCTGAGCTAATTTTTATGAGAATATACATGTTATATAACAGCCAATAAGGTTGGCTCATCCAAAGAGTCCTATAAATGGAGCCTTATAGTCCAGAGCTGGGACTGTAATGGAATCCTGGATAGAGCTCCATTTCTAAATGGCTGAATGGACTTGGCTGCCTCCTGGTTTTTCTGTCTGTTCCCATGGAAGAGTGACAAGCTCTCTGATTAACACATTTGGGATTCCAACAGACTCTGGCAAGGGGCATTTGTGGGTCAGGAGGAGATCTGCAAAATGTCACAGGGGTGCAGTTTTGCAAGGGTGAGCCGAGAACCTTTTACAAGAAATGAAGGATCTGCAAATCCATGCCATCCTCAACACAAATCAGGACATTCCCAATGGCCCATACATTTAATGAAGATAAATGCATACCCCCGATAAATCATGAGAACTGAACTCCAAGACCTCAGACACAGCAGTAATGATGCACATCACAGAACAGCTGTGTCATACCACTTTACACCAGCGTGTACTCACAGGGATTCCTTGTAACTGTGGCTTGTCTAACAGATTGTGCAGCTCATTCCTGGATGCTTCCACCTTCTCGCGGTCTGCTGCGTCCACCATATAACTGACAAACATCCAAGGGTCACTGATGCATCCAAGGGTTACTGATGCATAAATATCATTATGGCATTACCTTTTAAAATATATAGCACTGCTCCATGACTGCTGTGCGTGATTATCTCATTGGCTGTGCCAACTACACACCTAACGAGTCATGCTCGTACCAATTTGTCACATTTTCTTTCACTCTACTCACACTATAGCGTTGACACCTCGACAGTATCGCTCCCACATGCTCCTGAACCTCGGCTGCCCACCTATGTCCCAAATCTGTAAAGGCAGAGGGAAGACCACGACAAAACAGAAATCAGTCAGACAGCCATCACCCCACCTCATGTCAAATGAGCAGCTTCCTCAGTAAAAGAATGAGATGAAACTTAGGGACTAACTTGTGGCACATGTTGCAAGATCTTATTCACTCACATAAATCCTGAACAAATTTTTCCTTATTTTAACTAGTTTTTCCTGGCGATAAAAGTGATTACCTGTCCTGACTAATTAATGGAATACCTTGGTAAAATGAATGGAAAAGTATCTACTAAATTTTAAGGGTGCTTAGTACAAAGCCATTATGTAACGTCTACCTCGAAAGTGACTGTAACATGAATAAAGGGTGTTGGGTGATTTCCAGAAAAAAAGGTTAAAGATCAATGCACAAAAATGTCTTTTTCCTAATTTAGCAGCACTATGACATATGAGGATAAGTACATTTGAATGGATTCCTGATTGTCCAAACACCATGGCCTGTAAAGACAGACGCTCTCATAAAGTGTTTTATATCAAGACACTGGGGGGGGGGGGGAGGGGGCATTTCCCTGTCCATTTACCAGACTTACCAGAGTCAAAATTCATGACAGATAGTGCACTCTTTCGGGCTGAAGAGGGCACTGTGTTCCCATAGCTGAAGGCAAAGTAAAAAGCAAGGAAGAAAGAGAAGGGGGGCCAAGAGAACGAAACCGAGGCAAGCCAAGCATATCACCTTAATGGTAACATTGCCCTTGGTGACCTTCCTCATGTTGAAACCAACTGTTGGGATCATGTCTTCGCTGAACTGTCCAGACTGAAAAACAACAGCAGAAGGGAGACATCAGGAAACTCTATACTTATTTTGCTACATCAATACAAAATTTACATCAGACTTCACCAGTAAAAACAAAAATTTCAGAAATACAAATTGAAATAAGTGAATCACCAAGGAAACTTATTTAAAAGACTAACAATAGCATGCATTTTTAAATACACAGAACAGTTATTACAGAACCACAGAACACTATTTGTGTATAATTACATTAGGTAATTACTCCTGGTAAAATTCAATTTGAATGACTGCAACAGGCTATTGCTCCTCTCATTACTCCCCAGTATGCTATATAGTCAGTGTACTGTATGTAGAGGCCCAGTCACCTGACTAGGCCTAAGTGGAAGTGGGTGTGGGAGTCTTGTGACGAGTGACTTTTGCACACGGAAGGAACACATTTCCTGCTACCCTGTAAAATAAGTTAGAGGGCATAAGTGCTAAAATCTAAGGACTCGATGCCTCAAATCTCATTCTATATTAACCTGCCTACCCTTTAAAAAGAGAAAGGGGGCAAAAGGAGATGCGGACTAAGCTTTTAGATGATGTATGACTTTGAAAACAGCAGACTGATAAGATACAACCACCTCTCACTGTCATTCAACTGTTTTGTGTATGTCTTTAATATTTAAAAAAGAAATGAATATTATGATCTGGAATAAGACCTGGGAACCTGTTCAGACAACCAAGAAACATGTTAGTGTGTGTAAAACTTAACAGGACTGTGATGAGCCTGGAACCTATCTTAGGACGCACATGGCAAGCAGCAACACTCTGGAAAGGATGCCAGGCCAACACTGGGCACACAGAATCTCTATAACAAAAGTTTGTAAATACAGATGACTCAGGGAAAAAAATCAATATCAAGGCTGCCCAATATTATCATTTTATACATGCACTGACATTGGTGAAAACCCCACCAATTATTCAATTATAATGTTAAGTAAAACAGGCAATGTAAATGTAAAACAGGCAATGTAAAAAATTTTAATGTGTGATTCACGCAAGCTTACATTATTTGCTTGTTTCGAGCATCAGTTATAATATGGCTTGTTTATTTATATGCATGTAAATATATATATATATATATATATATATATATACTGTATATATATACATACATATACATATACACACACACATACATAGATACACGTATGTGTATTTGTTTGTTTATTTAATGACTGGGTTTCCCAAACTGACAATCGTATCAGACAGTGAAAGACTAACTACTGCTGTCTGGTTTTTGACCATATTATTACTATACTGGCTGGCATGAGTTATCAAAATTTTTAATTACTTAAAATCAGTATCAGAGAAAACTTTCATATTACTCAACTACCTAATATGATGCAGATGTAGAAATTGGTATACATTTCATAATATATTTCATATTAATCATGTTAAGATATCAACAGTATAAAAGCAAGGCAGGTGTGAGTGAACGCCAATCTAGAAAAGTGCCATGTCCATTTTTCCATGGAGATGGGTAAGGGTCAAGGACCACACTCATATGCTAAATGGGACCTACAGGTTTCCGATCTTTTCAAAAAACTCATTAACTTGTATTGATTCAGTAAACAAGGGTGGTGTGCAGCACTGCAAGTTAGGACTATAATCGGAAGGCTGGTATTTAAATCCTGTGACTGGAAAGGGTCTTGCTCAAGAAGTTACTTTAAGTTCAATCGCTGCAGGCACATTGGCTAACCCTGATGTCTGACCCTCACCCCCCCACCCACACACACAAACACTCACTCACCCACCCGACAAACAAAGAATCACACAGGGCCAATAGTCAATTTTGATTAATGATTATGCATAAATCTGTTGCGTCGTAACGTTGATTCTCCCACAATAAGATTTTCTGAGCTGCGGAAATGGATAAGGCATGTGAATGAAAATACGGGACAAGTAGTGTATTTTTGTGGATCAATACAGAAAACAATTTTATTTTTCAATACGGGACTATACCATAATATACAGGATGTTGGTGACTCCAACACTGACAAAAAGTGATATCTGGAGTACAAGGAAGTATGTGGCATAATATGGCACATGGATGTTGTAGTTTCTGGCATTTTGTTTTGTGTGTAGTTATGGAAGTAGGCTGAAGCAATGGCGATTAATCGCTGGTTAGTCACAGTCAAATATCAACAGGTTACTTGTCTGATATCGTTGACTACCGATAATATCATCCTATCACCCAGCCCTACTTATTACATTTTAAAATTCTTTGCAAACATACTTCTGTTGATCAAAGGTGAAAGACATCAAGGAATGGAAAGCAGGGAAAATGGGACTATAAATTTTGACTGCATTTCTCCACAACAAAGCAGCCATTATGTAACTTCCTACAGTTGGGTTGCAACATAGTCTTTCACTAGCACCCGAGTCCAACATAACAGAATAACTTCCCACAGATACCTAAAACAATTTATTAGTGTGATGTACCAATATGGGAATTCTGACCAGCCCAGATAACAGAGTGCAAGCAATGAAACTTAGCGGAATCATTTTATTCTGTGCAAAATTAAAGATCTGCTGTCCAGATTTAATAATAAACTTAATGAACTACAAATAAGGTCCAAGCTATATAAAACCATCTCGGGGGCTGGTGCTTTGAGACCTCTTATAAATTGAGTTGCCACCTATCTTGGTCTGTGTGATGAATGAAATATTCCACAGCAGCACCCGTGCTATATATGTGTGTGTGTGTGTGTGTGTGTGCGCGTGTGTGTGCGTGTGTGTGCGCGTAAGACTGTTTGGGTGAAGTGAGGGTTTGTGTGCTTGTTTGTATTTGAGGTGAATCGATGGTGCATCACTATTCGACCAGGTTATCATAGTCTACCGTGCAATTAACCGCCATGTCATCCCACACCTCCGAGCAAATAATACCCATTTCTTTCATTTTTCTGACACAAAATGACATGACATAGCCCCCCTTCCCCAAAGAGCACAGTAGCAGTAACTTCCAATGACAGCCATGGTGCTATGAATGGAAATGTAAAAAAAAGTGAAGTTCTTAGGCACATGAAGATGACATCGTGATTCAATGACCAAGAGTCAGGCAAAAGAATGCATTAGGTCAAAAGAAGGCATTTCTTCAAAAAAAAAAAATTAAATAAAAAAAAAAAGACATGGCCACAAGTTGCCTACGGAGTTCTGCAGTACAGCTGGGTGACAAAGCAACTATATTAAAATTGCCGAGACTTAACAAGACAAGCACTAGTAAAGCATGTACAGCACAAGCATTAATCACCACCACACGCCAGTCATGGATACCAGGCCATACAGGCTACGAGAGCCTCAATCAGCAACAGGGGGCTAAGAAAATGTTAGTTTTCCTGAACACAAAATAGAAAGAGCAGGTTCCTCAGAAGCACTACACTACAAAGAGCAGTTCCGCAGAAGCACTTTATTCACATTTTCATTACGTTAACACCTAGATTCAGCCAAACAGACAATCGAACCACACCTTGTGGCAGACAGTAAGCCTTAATTATAAAATTGAAGGGAGTGTCCCACAATGGAACTCGACATGGAGGGCAAGAAGATTCAGACTACACATGCTACTTGAGGACAGTGATTTTTACTGACGTCAGAACATCACTGTCAAAAATAATATAGGTGACAAGTGTATTAAACCTGACTCCCTTGTTTAGGACCACGGTGTGAAAAATGCAGTTGACACGCCGGAGCTGGTGATGTACGAGTTACATCCATCCATCCATTTTTCAGTTACTGCTTATCTAATATGAATTACAATGACGCAGCGCCATTTCTGAGAAGCCAGGGGCGTAAGCCGGGGTATCCCGTGGGGAAGGATGCCAGACTGATGAATGAGCACATTAAGAACACAAATGAAAAATAAATACATATAAAATAAATACAACTGTAAAATACAACTTAAGGTATTATTTTATGTCTATTTCAGAACAATATATTTCCATAACTACAAGATCAGGCAATTGACCTGTAAAAAATGTGAACTATATTAATATGAGGGATACTTTATCTGAACGTAATGCTTTCAGCAGATCTAATACAAGGTGAAGAACTCCATAGCCGTACAGTCTCAGTCATTAGCTGGGATTATGTACCTCCCTGCCCATCCCAGTGACAGTGACTCACAACTTATTCAAGTACGGATGCAGTAAGGTGCATTACTAATACACAATATTATTACAACTCACTGTACCGTCAACCAACAAGAATATTAAAATGATTCACGGCTTGACTTGTAGGGTAAAGAAAACTTTCAAAGGCTCATCACGCACTGTGCATTTAAAAACAACATTCTGTTGAATAGACAGAAATCCAAAAATATAAATCCAAATATACATAGTCCAAATTTTATTCAGACAATCAAAGTGGGCGACCCCCGCGCCCGACTTCAACAGATTAAGAAACAGACAGCTATACAATTCCACTGAACTGCCTTCATGGCAGTCGATCAGTATGTACATGTTCAGGAACTGTACCGGTCGGACGGGAGCAATCACGCCAGACTGGACGAATATCAGGACCCGGAACCGGTCCCGGTCCGTCTGCACACCGTGATATGAGGCACTGGGATTCAGATCACACAGTCATAAGACAGACATGGCAGAATCTGCCTCATTTCATCATAAATAATTTGAAATGAAAAAATAACTTTTAAAAAGCGCATACTATATAGGCTGTCAGCCATACAAGCGATGAATCCTTTTTTTTTTTGCTGACCCGAAAATATAAGGTGTGAGCTCGTGCACAGAAAACAGGACGATCGTATATCCGAAACCTAACAATAAAAACAAAAGTATAAAAGCTGGCACCGGACCTGTTTCCCAATACCTGATATCTCGGGTACTCCAGCGACGCCCGCATGACTGCGAAAACAGCCCCAGCCGCACGTCGACTTTATTCTTAGCTACTCACTACCGACACACAGAGATAATGCGACGTGCGTGTTTTGTCTCCGCACAGTTAGTGCACGTCGTGCTACGGCGTACAGAAGTTAAATTCAATGTAAACGCGCATCGTGATATTTAGACATGCCTATTTTGTATTTACGGCCCGTCGTCCGCCTGGAGATCGCAGGCAGTGTGGCAGCTTAGCCGGGCGAAAGCACATCCGACGGCCGGCCTTATACTGACGTCCGATCGCATATAAACAACCAGCTGGCTACGGCTAATTGTGAGCTGGGCAAGTCAAGTAATACTTGGCTAACCAGACAGACATTTGTGGATTAAAGGCGTGAGAAGACCCCAGACCGTAAGATCTTAACGTTATCCAGCATCTGCCTAAGCTAGCTGTGCGGCTAGTTAACTAGCTAGTCACATCTGAAGCGTACAGCTACAGCTCTTTGTTTACATGGCTAGCCAGCTAACTGGCCGGGACGCTGGGCGGCTTCCCCGCCACCTGCGCCTCGCACTCGCCGCCAACAAACACATTCCGTCTGCGCGGAGACGGCGGCTCGTCGACTCACGGCTATAACGTTGACGAACGTCGTCTTCCCCGAGTACTGGAGTCCCACCAGAGTGAGCTCCATCTCCTCCTTCCAGAAGAGGGACTTGAACCAGTCGAGAAGCCGGTTTAAAAGGGCGAGCATCTTGCGAGCCGGGAGTCGGGGCGGCTGGAGGGAGACGCGGGGCCGAGCGGGATCCGGGAGCCTGGGAGGCGACGCGCGGCGGGTCCGCAGGAAGTGCGCGCTGTCATATGACCGCGAGCCTGGGAAGGGAACTCGCGCTGGAACGGCGGCCCGGGCCACGCGCTCAGGCGCGCGGAGCGACAGCCGCAACGAGGACCTCTGCCGGCACGCACGTGCAAAGCCGCGCCGTCACGCGACCATGTAGAGCATGTTCTCCCCGTGTTGCAGTGGGGTTACCTCAGGGTACTCTGGCTTCCCCCCAAGGTCCAAAGACCTCCTCATCACTAGCACCAACCACCAAAGCAAATTCCTTGTATGTGTGAACGTACTTGGCAATAAACCCCGATTCTGATTCTGATGCTGAGGCTAATTGGAATTGCCAAATTGCCCAAAGGTGTACCAGTGCGAATGTGCCCTGTAATGGGCTGGCCCCTGCCTTGTGCCCTGAACAGGATAAGCAGTTTCAGAAAATGGATGGATAGTAGTGTTTACTTTCATTTTTAATTAAATAATGTCATGTCTGCTATGATGATGATACAGAATAGTATTACAGTTTATCATATTTGTCTGCTTAGAGTGCCACAGTGCTTTACCCAGACAGCACCATGTTCTGCCCGCAATAATAAATGAATGTTACGTTTCAAGACACCCATAGCACTTTACAGAACCAAAGGGAAGCCACTTCCACCCCCACCATTGTGCATGGACACTCTGGACACTGGCCCAGGGGCCCACATCATTTGGGGACCTAGCCAATCAGCACAGAAACATTATTACAGCATAGAAACAGAATTATATGATTGGTTTTATACAGTAGCAGTCAATGTTACATTATTCGTGCCGCCATAACTTCCTATCCTAACGCTCATAGGTTTGTGTCAGACTATCCGCTAGGTAGACAAGATGAATGAAATGTGTAGAAGTGGGTGCGGCAAACGTAAAGGAAATCGAGGAAATGGAGGGTGTCTTTCCAAGACGTTATAGGGGACAGATAGACGGCTCCTGGAGAGAGGAGGAGAACATGACCAGAAAGAGCTACTGGAGAGGAGGAGAAAACGGTTGCAAGAAATGCACTAGGCATCTATTACGATGGCCAAACCCCTTTGTGTTTAGCATAAAAAAAATTATAACATGCTTACGTAGAGTAAGTCTTCAGAAATATAGAGTATTCACTTACACAATGATTACTAAAATAATCATATCACTCCACCTCCCTACCACTTACCCTGATTGGCATATAACATTAGGAGCCTGTAGGTACTAATAAGAACCTTAACCTTAACAGAACATGTTTATTCTGATTATAATTTAAATTAATTTGTAGCATATTGAATTGTTCACTAAAAGGGAAGCACCCATAATCTGAAAAAAGATATGATATATATGTGTGGCACATGTAAGACAGAGTCAGAAAAAATGTAATGGAAAATGTAATGGAATCTAAAGTAAATATACATGCAGACTTCGATTGAAGTTAGGTTGGTTTTGCATCTAACAATCCTAAATCTGGACTGAGATTATTAGGCTAGTTGAATAAGGTAATACTGAGCACCAGGCCAAAAAAATTAAATTCATTTAGAATATTAATGTTTTACAGTTTTGAGTCAAATACCTGTCACGGTCTGCCCAAGTGATCCTGCTGTGCCACGCCCCTTGTTCTCCACGTGCGTATTCCCTGATCGTGCCCTGATGTCTAGCCCTATTTAGTCTGTCTGTATCATGCCCCAGTGTCGGTTATTGAATGAGTGTGTTGTTACGCATCGTTCATGGTTGTTGCCGCTACCTGTGCCTGTTCTGTCCTGCCTCGTCCGAATAAACGTCTTTATTGAGTACAGCCTGCATCATGGGTCGTCGATCCCGTAGAAACCATGACAAAACCCTATGTATGTAACTTTTTATAAGTGAAATATTTGGTGAACTATCTGGCAATCTATCTAGCTAATATGACATGCAAAAAATATAACAAAACATAATTCTCACAAAGACCATAATGTGTACATCCTATGCTTCTCATATTGATTGGCTATTGCTTTCTACGTCATTATAACGTAGTAATAGTTAGAGAACTGTATTATACCTATAAAAATGAGGATAATCATTAAAATTGTCTATCACGCTTGAGGAAGAGAATAAGACAAAATTTTACTCTGTAGTCCAAAATAAATGCGTATTTGCCCACTTACTCCAGCAGATGGCGCCAACTCTATAGTTTGTATGAGAAATATGCCTCTGTGAAGCATGTTTCCGTCTGCTGTTATCAGGGGCTTTGGAGGGGCATGGACACCCAAGCAAATTCAGGGGGGGGGGGGGGGGGGTGCAGCATGTCATGCCCCTGACTGGGATCTTTTAGATTCCCTGCTTGATACTGTATGAGGCATTAGATTTGAAGACGTTTCTCTGTGGTGGTCTATGTTGTACGGCAGAGGGCAGTAACCATAGGTTATGAGGATGTCAGAACAATACATTATTTCTATTGGCTAGATTTCATTATTTGAATAATTTCATTCTTTGGCACCTTTTAAAAACATATTTATTTTAGAGTGTGATTCCTCATAGTAGGTAATGATCATCATAGTAAGGTACCAGTTAAATTATGATTTGGCTGATCTAGACATCATGAATGGACAGATGCCTTTCCTTTTTAAAAGATGTAAATACATTAACATTACTTAGAGCTATCCATCCATCCCTCCAACCATCCAAAAATCCAGCTGTCATTATTCAAAATGTGTGTCCCATGAAGATGTCATGTCTGGTATACATCTTACCTGCGCCCTGTGCATTCTGGGATAAAAACAAGGTTTGCAGAAAAACCTTCATTCAGCAAGTAATTCAGGGAAAATGTAAATGAATTAATTATTCATATTTTCAATGTAATAAAGAATATATGTATTACCTACATATAGCAATATTTGAAAATGTATTTAAACCGTTTTTCATGAGGAATGTTTTTTTCCTTCATGTACTGCAGTTTAAAATTTATATTAAATGAGTATGAAAAAATGCCTTTAACCTCTCACTTAGTTACGATGAACTGTGTGGCCCGGGTAGCGGTTTAGACTGTTTGCTTGCACTGTGTTGTTTGCAGCCCTGGAAGAGAGCATGGAGGTAAGCTGAGGACAGCGATGTGCATGTCTGAGCCATGCCCCTAGCTTACTAGTTACACAGGCTGCACACCAATGGCAATCTGTGACGTGAAGACAAGCCCACCAATCAGAGCCCGGCAGCTATGCGAGGAGCCGTGTGGCAGTACATGTGACGAGCAGCTGCCCTTTCTCAATGTGATCACACAGTCAACACTTCAGGAGCCTGAGAAAAAAAAAATGGTTCCTCGGTTCATGCGAGAAGACAAAGGGGAACAGCATTCACCTGCATGCTCTTTCCGGGCAGCCCAGTATTCAGGATCACGAGGGTCCTGCACTCCAGCATATATTTAATTTATTTGTCATAAAGTGACCTAAACTGAAAATTGCTATATTTTTCTAAAATTATTTATTTTATAAATATGAATACTGAAACTACACTTAATGGGCACTTTATTAGGTATGCTTAGTTAATACCAGGTATGACCTGGAGCCTGCAGAACTACTTCAAGGGTAAATAAGTTGTTTTAGGATATAATAGTATATGAGGTATTTCTGCACTTGTGGCCTTCCTGGTAGCTTTAATGAGGCTGACCATTCTCCTCTGACCTCTCTTATTAAAGAGTTGTGTCTAGCTTAGGTAATGCCATTTACTGGATGTCTGTTTTGTTGATAACACCTGCCTCTATAAACTCTAAATGCTGTAGTGTGTGAAAAAGGAGGACGTCTGTCCCTGTCACGCTGGAATCACCACGTCTGGCACGAACAGTCGCACCATGTCCAAAATCACGTAGATCCTGCATCTTGGCTGTTGAAATGCATAGTTAAACAGTAACGTGACCTTTTGACTCTGTCTGCATGCTGCAGCCGCATGATTTGCAGTTTGGAGGAACAGGATGTTTGTGTTAACAAGCAGGTGTACCCAATAAACTAGCTGCTGAGTGTGTATGCTGATTTCCTTTTATCACTGATATGTTCAAGAAAGATGAGCTTCTAATACTTTAAATACCAATAGTTCATAATAAATTCTTACTATCATTATTATTATAGTTATCATAATTATTATCATTATTATTAGCATTAATAATAATAATGACGATGATAATAATAATAATAATGATAGTAATAATAATAATAGTAATGCCTCCTATATTTAATAAAAAATTGCTGCTTTAAGAACTTATTAATAATAACTTAATAATGAAACTGGCAGATAAACTGGCAGATCATCTAACTGAAATGAAACATTTTGTGGGTTTGTTCTGTGTGTAGAGTGCACGTGATGCACCCACCACCGCATCCTGTCGGCGGAGATCTTGCAGCATGAACCAGCACATTGCTCACGTTAAGTATACTTCTTGGTTAGGTGCTACACAAGTTCTGCGGCTGGATGTACCTAGTAGGGGTCTGATTCTGCTATACAGATGAATAGACTTATAATTGCACTGGGAGAAACCAGACATGCAGTGTCTTATTCATATTTTCACTGCAGATGAGTACTTCTCAAAGCAACTGTGCATGCCAGTAAACACGAATGTAGCAGCTACCATGCATAAATAGGTAGGGGCCCCGATAATTACACAAGTGCTTTGCTGGCTGCTCGGTAACAGTGGTAAGATGGAAATCAATACAGCAGTGTTGAATTTCCTTTTTAATGTTCTTCTTTATACCAAGAGACAATCAAGCAAATGTTGGACAAAAAATACTTTATTAATATGCTTATATAACATATCTCAGTATTTATAGATAAAATATGTACATCAAACAACCTTCTGATAGGTCCCAAAATATATAATCTCAAGTACCTCTTCCTATACAAAACTAATCTTCAGTTTAAAATGTTACATTCACTTTTTCTTCCTTGACTTTTGACTCCAGTATTCATACAAATACATTTAATAAAGGTCTGACGTCGACTGACTGATCAGCTTTTCGCGGGTAAAAGGCAACAGCATGAACAAAGAACAGGCCTGACTGGACTAGAAATCAAAAAACTGGTAACGATGCAGCTCACGTCTAGCGCTTATGTACATGTTTCTCTTGGCGCACAAGACACAGCGGTCTAAAACCCCTTAGTGAGTAATACGGAATCTTTACGACACGTATCAAAAATAGACATATACATGAAGTATTAACAAAGTCATTACGAGGAGGGGGGGCTACCATGGTGTCTCGTGAGTCTGCTGCCCCTTAGCGTACATGGATCCCAGAGTCAGCGCCAACGTGCGCCGCGACAGAACCGTCTTCAGCGTTTGCGAGAACAGCGCGCACACCTGGTTCAGAGATGCCCTCAGCTGCCGGAGGGCGTGACAACTATTGTGATTAGGGGCACATGCTCGGCCCATCGCGAGTCCGGCGGCCGCGCGGCTGAGAGTGGGACCAGGGGCTGCGGAAACCGCCAAACCAGCATGTACAGGGATTTCGTTTTACATTCCACCGAGGAGTAAAGTAAATGTGTGCAAAGGACCTGTCCTGATGCTCTGGGGCGTTCCGCTTATTTCACACAGGACTTACAGCTGACATTCAACTAAAAGAGAGGAGCGTCCCACTCACAGCTTGCCTTTCCAATTACTCATTTTTATTCTTTGGGCTTTTCAGACTTGAAGCCACATCACAGTTTCTCCATGGTTCGACCCATTTGTCTCACTCCTCCGCTCTTCCTGCCTTGGCCGAGAGACGAGGGCTGTATCCGTCTGAATGAAACGCGATGCCGTGTGCAGAAGGTGAGAAGGTGCAGGGTCATCAGTGGAGAGTGGCTGGGGGGGGGGGGGGTGAGGGGCTGCTTTTAAGTTATGGAGGAGAAGGAGGAGGGCTCTTCTTCATCTCCTCCCAACAGCCTTATCCACAGACCTTGTCACTTTTGAAAGCATCGGCAACAGGAACAAGCCAGGGGAAAGTCCTCAGTCTTTGGTTTCCATATTGAGAGGGGGGACCTGCTTCAGCGCCTGCAGCAAGGCCGGGGAGTCCATTGGAGACTGCGGGGCCGCGGGGGAGCCCACCCGGGGAGACACGGCGAACGACTGCGGCAGCTTCTCCGGGGAGCTGCTCAGCCCGGGATACAGGACCGGCATGGCCCCAGGGTACCAGCAGTTCTCCAGCATGGGCAGGTAGGCGGCAGCGGAAGGTGGGATGAGGTAGAAGGGCATGCAGAGAGGGGGCTGGTGGGGGGAGAAGCCCATGTAGCTGCCGTGGACCCCGATCATCTCCCCGCTGGAGAGGGACTCGTCCTCAGAGGACTCTGCCCTCAGCCGCTTAGCCTGGGGTTCGTCCATCTCCTGCTTAATGCTGCCTGCCACCCGTTCGGCCAGAGCGTACTTAAGGTGACAGTCCTTGCTGTAGTAGCCGGGCCGCTCTGCCTTAGAGTCCGTTTTCTCCAGCTCGCCCCCATAGCCGCTGTCCGTGTCGGTGTCACTGCCACTCTGCTCACCGCTGCCCTGCGGGTAAGTCCTCTGGATGACGGGCACGCAGTTCTGCCCGTGGCCCTCAGAGCCCTTGGGCTGCAGCCCGGCAGCCTTCTGCCTGTGCTCCGGCCCCTTGTGGGGGGGCTCTTCCGAGTGGGGGCTGGGGGAACTCTGCAGCACCTCTGACGACACCTTCTGCAGGTGGCTGATCAGATGGGAAGATGTCACCTCCCTGCCAGCTTCCTGATTGGCCAGGTATTGGAGGATCTCCTTGGCACACAGGTGGAAACCAGAGCGAAACATCTCCTCGCTGTTCACTGTGCTGGGAGAGGACTGCTCACCTGCGTGAAAAAAAGAAGACAAGAAAAAGACACATAGATGGTTAGAAAGAGCGAAAAACAGAAGACTTTATAATATGGATGAATATTATTATTATTTACTTAATAGGACCAAATATTTTTTTGATATTTTGAAGCAAAATGCAAGAAATTATTTTTGGTTGAAAAGGGTGAATGGTGCTGTTCTTCTCACCGATTTGTATGCCGTTTTGCAGGGCGATGATCTTCTGCTGTTGCTGTTCCAGGAGACCGGTCAAAGCTTTCACATGTTTTAATGTAAGCTCCAAAACCACAGCTTTCTCCAAGTGCCCCAGAGTCTAAAACAACAACACCTCCATGAAGCACTTAGATACATTCATGCAACATGTTTTCAGTAGCATATTTTTGCATCTTCAACCAATAATTGTCGATAAACAATACTTATAAGTATGTCACGTAGAAACTTCTAAAAAGTTACCCTCGTTTCATTATATTGCACTAAACATGTACTACCCACGTATTAACATATAGTTTTAACTATAGTAATTATTTACAGTAATTATTTAAAATCACATTTTTATAAAATATGTCTTGGTTTTAACGATTAATTCTAGTATATTTTTCTTATAGCGATTACAAAAATAGCACGCTAACTAAAATGTGGGGATATCAATATAATAACCACCAGATGGCGCATCAGATTACGTTTGTCAGCGGAACAATTTTGACATTATTCCAAATGAAAACTTACTGTAAGTTTAAGGTGCTCTGGCAATAAATCCTTCAGTTGGGCAATGCATTCATTTATCCTGTCACGCCTTTTCTTCTCAATAAGTCGATGGGGCAGCTTGTAAGTTTCCTATAGAGTACATGAAACGAATTATATAATCCAATAAACGAATATGAGATACGTTCAAAGAATAAAGGAAAAAAATACAAAAATTACTTACTGCATGAACGCAACCATTAACGTAAATAAAAGAGTATTTTTAAATTGAGTTATTTATTACACAAATTTACAAGCGAGAAAAACTATGCAACATACGTTAATCGAAATAAATTAAATCTACTAGAACTGACATACCTTACTATCCTCTCCGCGTTTCATCCCTCTTCTGGATTTGTACACATACATCGGAAACTCCATCCTACAGAATACAGAATAAAGGAGAAACCATTAACATAAAGGACATTAAAATTAAATTAGACTGACTCCCCGGAACATTAAACATCTATTTAATTAAGCAAAAAAAAAGTTTGCAAGTAGCAGGAATGTAGCCTACAGCTGTATTTTATATAAAGGGTATTCGTTTAGGCGCTAATAATGTTTAAAACTTACCCCTGTATGTCAGGGATCTCCAGCGACGGGTGTTTTACCATACAAGGAGGTGGCTGCGCACTTGTAATCCTCTCCATTTTCCTTCTTTTATTTGTCCAGATAAAGAAACGGGAAGAAAATGCTTCTGAGTTGTTCAATCAAAATTTATAAAATGTACTTTTTTTCTTGCTTGCCTGTTTCAAATGTATATCGCTCTTGGCATTTACCCACGGTTGTATTAAATATAAGGTAAATAGCCTGTACTGAGGATTTCCCTTTCTGCATTCATGATGTTCTTAGTAATATATTATATATATAATATTTTTGTCTAAGTGCAGGACAAAGCAAGATGTTCTCAACCCGAGATCCAGACGAAGTGAGTGTCAGTGTCGGAACTGCGGCTTTGGTTAAATGTGGTGGAGTGGGTGGACGGAGCTACGTGTTAAATAAACCCTGTGACTGCGCTCGGGCTGACCTGCCTCCGTCACATGAGCCTCACGTGTCGGACGGCGCTCCCCGATCAAAGGAGCGCAGTCCCCGGCGCCCTCGCTAATCGGGGCCGTGCGAGAAAGCAGCTCTTCCGTATCAGACGGGCGGGTTCAGTCCCGTGTACCACCATGCTCCACCTAAACTGGCAGCCGCAGAGTGCCCGAGGCCATCTGAAACGTGCGAGAGACCATGTTTAGAGCCTTACGGAAAGGGCTGAGCGGGGGAGGGGGGGCTTCCAGTACATAGTACAAATCGGTACTTAGCTGGTTACAAAATATCCCTTAAAGATTTTCAAGTGTCAAATACAATCATTTACTAAGAATAAATACAAATAACTGCAAACCAGGAGGACGATCGAGTTTGAAGGCAGAACTTGGGCTGGAACACGAAAACGTAACGTACGAATTAATAATCGCGACTGACTGAACTGAATTACATTTTGCGAAATAAAGACAAATCTAGTAAGTTTTATCTTTTTAATGGCACAGATAGGTCGTAATTCACAAGTAAAACGCATTGGTTACGTACAACGAAATTCGTAAACCGAACGACATCATCAGTTGTTAAAACATAAATACAATCTTTATTCATCGCTTTGCAGCTTGTGCGATACTATCTGAAGGCTGATAGTTCCTGGGCTAGGCTACTTAAGTCTACTTGGCGAATTATCAGATTTCTTCATCGCTCGCAATTTCAAGCTTTCCCTACTGAGTATTCATATAGGAGTTTTGCAACCATATAAGTGAAATCATACAGTCAGACCAAAATTCTGCTTAGCTATTATCATTCTCAAATAAACTGACGTCACTCAGCCGAGTGCTCAAATTATTTTTGAGGGAGCATCATCGACTACTTACTGTGCCCCATTACTAGTTATTTTAACGTTACACTTACATCAACTAATTCATATCAAAAGTAATGAAACTATTTTCATTTAGAAGCAGTAGCTTCAATAAAAACAGAAAAGGCATGTGATGGAATATTTAGCGCAGGTCATCTCCAGTTTTATATTGAGTGCATATAGCATTTTTCTTATGTTTATGTAAAAAAATAAAAAAGATAATGACGCAAATAAGCGTCAACTATTCAGCGGTTGATCGGAAAAATCCGAGAGTAAGCTTCCATAAACTGATGTTACGACAAAAATCTATATATATTGTGCCTTTAAATATTTCAATGTTTCGATTCGTTTAGCAAGGGAAATCTTATATTATTTTACTGACTTCAGCCACATATGGCTTCCTGACTGTATCCCCGCTGTAAATGCTACTAGTGTTGATTGAAACGAAATATACAAAATACTGTGCGAAATGTACACATCCTTCGCTTTTTTCGTCCGCCTCCCCCGAAAAGAAGCTATAGAAGAACCGGTTCCTACAGACTCGGTGACAGCCGCAGTCTGCCGGTTTGCCGGGGTGAGCGTAACCACCACGGTATTCCACTGGCAGCCCGTGCACCCGTCTGCCCACGTGCACACGCCCGGCAGGGCGTCTGTGGCGGGGCTGCGCGCGACGGGCGCCGCCGGTCACGTTGATCTCCGCATGGTCCCGCTCGAGTTCCGAGTATAACGTGCCTGCGCGTGGTCCGCGTCAGCGCTGCCAATCCGAAGTGTGGCAGCCAATGGCGCGCGCGGAGGTAGCGCAGGATATCACGGGCTTCGCGAGCCGGCGCGACGGCGCTCGAAATGTTAAGATAGGCGAAATTCGTCAGTTTAAAAAAAAATGCTAACTAGATATTATCCATCTTGCTCATTTTACACCAGAAAAAATATACTACCCAAAGTAGTATACTAAGTAGTATACGACGTGAATCCTTTAAGTATTATTCAGGTATGTTAACTATTTGGTAATCGGACAAGTAGCAGAAAAATAACGCACAGCGTAAAAAGCGGTAAACGGGAAAACGGCATCAACAAATGTACTCTTTGGCATTGCACTAAATGTATAATGTATTTGAATAATTTTGTCAGTGACTGAAAACTGAGAGAAAGCAATGCGACCCACTGGAGGACGGGAAAACTGCGTCGTCCATTTTTATGCACCCCCGTGATATCAGTACGGCGCACTTTGCCAAAAGGAAAACGCGTATGGGGTTTTAAGCATGGTAGCATACCCTGTTTGTAGTTATATACGTTTCTGTAGCAACCAGCTCGAGTCATAATTCTACTTCTGTTCGAGCTTAGAGAAGTAAATCTTGATGTTATACAAGATTCCCGGTAGCAAGTCCCGGTAAAACTTGATGAAAATCTATTTTCATCACCCGCGACTGGATGAATAGAAATGTTAAGGATTAGTTTAGCAGGCACATTCATCCATTTTTGAAGTTTAGAATTAGATAAAAAAAAATGAAGTATATAATTTTATTTGTATAAAATGTTTTCTAAGCGGCGCAAGACGAACTGTGCGTAATTAGGCAATGAGGTAATGCGAACACATAAGTGTTGTCTTACTTATAAAAGTAAAGTTGTTTGACTGTGTGGCACACTGAGACTTAAAACATTTATTTTATATTTGGGGCAGAGGACTGCGATCATTTTATGATTATGGGCGTTTTATTGTTAATTATCTTACTGTTACACCAGTTCATAGGGTATTGGAAAATCGTCAGATATTCTAGTCTTTTTTAAGTTAACAAAAGTAGGGAGACCAAAACTATATTTACCTGGGCGAAGCGTGGGAGTTTATGAAGAAGGCTAAGTAGTGCACAAGGCTGCAGCTTGGGGCACAAACTTCAGTGATTTGAGATGACTGTTGTACCTCCACCTGATATTAGATTTAAAGCCATGCGCAGCACTTTTAATGAGCCAAATGTTCCATATTTAAGTAACGACCGTGCTATTTATGTATATCAGCGTTTTACCAAAGACACATGACTATAATGAATTCGGAATGGAATTTAAAACTGGAACCCAACTGAATATCTATGACGAGAAAAAAGTATAAGCTGTATATGATGCTTTGTATGTGTGAAATATGTATGGTATGGATATATGTCAATTCAAAGATGGCTATTTTCAGGATACAGGACCAGGTTATTTGTGCCAAACACTGCAGGGGATAGACACGTGATGAAAAAGTAGATAGCATCAAGGTTGTCCAGGGGTTAGGCAGTTAAATGTATCACCTGCATATAAAATACACAAATAGACTAGTTTAATTCATCTCCTTGCTTATTTTACATCTGTAACCAGGAAAGAAAACAAGTTTTCGATCTCTATTTTCATGGTATATGCCATGTGCTGCTCCTGTATTTGAGAGTCAACGTCAAATCAGTCAGTGCAGAATACGTTATGCTTCAAGACTCACTCATAATCACAATCCATACATGAGTAACAGATAGATTGTTTACCAGGGTATCCACCAAGGAAGATAGTTTTGCAGAATTATCTGCCAGCACTAGCACAGTCTTCATTTGACTGGGCCATTTTCTTACATCATCAGCTTCTTCCTGTGCAGCTGCAGGCCAGGCAGTGGTAGTGTACCTGACAGTCACAGTTCCCTGCTGCAGTCGTTTCACATCACAGACGCCCCAAGAGGTTTCATTCTGGTGTCAGCAGACACCAGGGGATTTCAGAGGGGGTTCTGAGGTAACATTGCCACCGCCTGCGTGTCTGGCTTTTTAAAAGCTGTTCCTTCCTTCCTCAAGCTTTGAAGGCAAGGGTGATGGGCAACTAAACTCAAGCAGTTTGTGCACGACACTAGTCTGTCAGCTTGGGACTGCAATACAGTGCTGGCCCATCCACTGATGCCATTCTCTTCCACGTAAGGTGACAAGTAACTGTTGTTGTCTTATGTGAACAATGATTTGTATTAGTCTCAAATGTAATGGTGTCAGCTTTCTGCCCATAGGGGACAGATGAACTTGGAAAAATCAACTGAATTAAAAATTTAGGACAGACATTGGAATAAAACATTAACATGCAGTGTGACTGATTTTCAGCAGATCTGTCTGACCAAACTCATTTCTCCATGGTCACCCTTAGCAATGAAGCTCCCTTCTGGTGTGTGTTACATCCATCCTTCAGTAACACAATGAACCATTTCTCAAATCATAAAGAACAAGCCGTCCTAGATTTACCAAATTGCGAGAAACATATATATTTTTTTCATATTTAAATAATGGCCTGCTTTTTTGTTTTATTGGAAACTAAATTTGCTCATGATCAGGGAGGAGTTTGCCTCCACCTCTGCCTTGGCCTGGTTCTACAGACACCAGAATAAGTCACCCATGGGCAGACTTTTTTTAAACATAAGAACTTAATTTTGACTGAATAGGAATTTCTCTACAACATGGGCTCATAGGCAGGTGAGAGGTCAGTTTTGCAGTTTAATTTTGACTAATCACACCCACCAATCTCCAAGCCTCTCATATAGTCACTGGAAGTTCCTATACTTTGTTAATGGTGTACACTCATCTGGTGTTGTACTCTATATTGTTGCACTTCTCCGTTTTCTTGTTGGCATACAGTGTGTGAAGTCCTATCAAATGTATCCTGTTTTTATACTTGGCAATAAATTCATTGCCAAGGTCTGATGTTCTGGATCATCCGTACTGAAGCCTGCCACCCAGTGGCACCGCACCTGACCACCACCTATCATCTTGCTGGTTTTGAGCCCATAAGATGGCTACATGTAGCCATTTCTGGCTGAGCCCAACTGTGCTATATGGGTAGCCTGGCTGGCAAACACTTGCCTGCAAACACTACCTCCAGGGTTTGGTCCTCACAACCTGCTTCTGTGCCGGGTACCCTTCTTAGTATTGTTTGTTTGGGCTATTTTTTTATCTTAGCTTGTCTGGTCAAGCTCAAGCTCCAAATGAGATGGCTCCTTGTATCCTTAAGACAGGCAGACCCCTCCAGCACACTATTGTTATCATCCATGAAGGGATGGAGGAACGTCAAAATGGACCCATTGTTCCTTTGCATTGAGAGGAGCCAGCTCAAGTGCCAAAGAAATGCCACCTAGACGGCTCTTAGAGGGTCTGTTCTAGGAACATCACCCGGGGCAGAGGCCCCGCAGAAGACACAGGACACACTTGAGGAATTATATCTCCCAGCTGCCTTCAGCTGCAGCCTGTGCCCCTAGAAAAGGTCTGGTCCAACCTGCTCAGCAGCTGATTCCAAGACTTACATGTGATTTTAAATGGGTAAGGTCTCCACACAGTACATGTGTAAGCAGATAAGTAATGAGCATTTCAGTGGGATAGCATATTGAATATTCAGTGACTCATTTAACTCTAAATCCTGCATTCTAGCTGCCAGAGGTTTAAAAAGTCAATTCCCAAGCAATTTCAGTCTCCTTTCATATTAAAATGCCAATTTGCATTTGTATGTAAAATGTCCAAAAGATCCAATTCCATTTGTTCCAATTTTGTTAGATTGGCTGATAATGACAAACAACCATATGCATAAACAGATGCTTATATCCCTGTTAGTCCTTTATTTTTTGTGCACTATTGCTTGTTCTGATTACAGACAGATTTTCTGATTACAAGAAATTCACAATATTACTTATTTGTCTGATTCTCAAATGCAAACCGACTGTTGGTTAAACAGTCAAAGATACTGTAATTCTGTTCAAAGTTGAATACCCAGCTTCCAAAATAATTCACAAAAAAACAGTGGAACATGGTGAAAGACACACACTTTATTAAATATATTTTATTAAATGAATATATAGTCCAAACTAGATCCAAATAATTTATTTTACTCAGAATATTTCTATTTGGCTTGATGCCCATTATTTAAAAAGTTGGCCCTTAATACAAATCTACAAGCTACGTGAACTCCCATCTATAGTATATGACCCTCAGGTGACTTTACAGGTAGTGTATCAGTGCTCAGATACACTCTTGAAGGGAGAGAAATAATGACTGACATCAGTCGTAAGGTCACAGACCTCACGGAGGAATGATGGCGATATATGGATGTCGGGAAGCCAAATCGAAGGACTAAAGGAACTCCAAATATGGCAGCTTTCTGTGTACATTTGTGGGAAAATGTGGACATTTGGTGATTTCAGTGCTACTGTCCTAAAAATATTACACACCATGTGTCATAAAATAGGTTCATAATAAATATAAAGAGGAATCACAAACGTAAGATTTTTTTTCCAGAAAAATAGAAAATTGCATGTATTGCTCTCAGACCATATACAAATGAACAAAGCACTTGTGAAATTTCATGAACATTTAGGTCTCTTCATATTGCTCTGAAGAGAGATTATAAATAATCAGCAAGGTCCATTCATGCAAAGCCTGTGGGGTTAATGTTCTTTGTAAGGGAAGAGATGTACCAACATTACTCTGACTGAAACAACCTCATCCTTTACTTCCGGATCATTAAATAAGAAGGACCAAGAAAATGAGTATTTTATCCTTTTTTTGACACAAAATATCATACATCAATGTGGCTGCATATTACAGTATCCATATTGCACATACAAAAATAAGACATTAAATACTGTTCTCCCTTCTGGCAAAAAATGGTCTCATTCATACATCGAAACTTCATGTTCAGCGTTCCATTCTGTTAGTCTCTGCCCTGTACGGCATTGCCGCATTTCAAGTTCACCCAGTAAAGGCCACGTCATTGAAACCCAACCACTTCTGCAACAATCTGAACAAGACAGAGATAGGACAAGGGTAAATGGCGATTTACACTGGTAGGTACCTTTAAGTCGCCTGAAACACCCTAAAATTGTAAATGGCTAGATGTTTCTGCCTGGGCTTCATAGCCCCGGCACGTCGGCCGCACATTCAGACACGCTCATGGCAGGAAAGTGCGGTGCCTGCACAGCTAACGGTTCTGCCCAAAGCGGAGCCACGCCCTCACGCCGGCTGCTGGGGATTCACGTTCATGTTCGCCGGGTGGCCCAGGAGCCCGATGCGCTGCTTTTGCTTCCTTTGCTCAGTCATCTGGAAAAATTGACAGGACACGACGCTTGCAGTTTTATTTCACACATCCTTTTCACAGAACACAGCAGTCATTTCCGGCGTGACACGACAGCGTGTGCCACTGACTAGCGCTGCCGTCGGACAGCTCCTCACTCCAGACGAGGCTATTCGCTGGGGGGCTTTTTTTTCACCCCAGTATTGATGCCAACTGCAAGAAAAGCCGCTGCTCCTGCAGCTCAGCAAGTTATTCCATCCGAGAAGCGAGACTGAGCCACTGAGGCGACTGAGGGCCGATTAAAGGCCCAAAACCGGGATCAATGCCAGTCAAGCGGAAAACTTCAGCTGGTCCCCATAATCACAGGATTTGCATTTTACTTTGTTATTTAAATGTTAGAAATATATATACACGATATGAATTGTATGTATGGTATCGCCCATCCCACTTCTAACTGCAGTAAAGGGTCATGTGGCTGCCCAGTGTCTGGTCATGTCAGGAGCATGCACTCAATTTTATAAAAATCTATTCACAAGAAAATGAATTTACTAAAAGTTCCAGGTACTTTTCTGCACTGGAGTTTTAAAGCCACACAACAACAAAGTTATAATGTCAAGAAATACAAACACATATACACATTGGTACAGACCCGTGTACCAATCTAAGTAGTCCATTCATTTCTATAGGAAAAACCCTAATCCCAATCATGACACCCTTAACCCCAACCCAACCCAGCCCTAACCTTAACCTTAAGTAACCAACCCAAATACAAGACTTTTTTTTTTTTTTTAATCGAGGTTATCCAATTGGAGACCTGAAAAAATGTTCCCAATAGTAAGTATGTTTCAGGATATACCACATCCTGGGGACATTTTGGGCCCCAAATATGATCTATGCAACCCCCCTCCACACACACAAAAGATTCTTCAGCAGAGGCCTGAGAAATGTGTATTTATAAGAACATAAGAAATACACAAACGAGAGGAGACCATTTGGCCCATCGAGCTTGTTTGGGGAGAACTTAATAGCTGAGAGTTGTTAGAATCTTATCTAGCTCTGATTTAAAGGAACCCAAGGTTTTAGCTTGCACTACACTAACAGGAAGACTATTCCATACTCTAACAACTCGCTGCGTAAAGAAGTGCTTCCTCAAATCCAGCTTAAAATGTTCTCCCACCAGGTCTTATGCCAGGTCTCAGTACCTTTCTGACCTCTAATGACCCACATTCTGATCTCTTGGATCATGTAAGGTGAGTGGAGGTAATACAAGGGGGATAGACAGAACTCTGGGCGGTGGGGGGTGGTAATTCAGGCCTGGTTAATGGTAACACAGCAAAACTGATTTAGAAATTAGGTTTGGAATGATGTAACAGATGGAGGTCTTGTTTGTGGGAGCTGTTTGTGGAGTGATTCGCTTGCTCTTGCCCCATTTTCACACTGACATCTGTCGAAGTGGAGACAGCATGTAACAGTACCAGCATGTCACTGCCATAATGAACTCTTGGAGGATATGGCAATCTGTCAAGGCTACCTTCAAAATGAAGGGTGATCTTTGCACATCTTGAAATACAAAAAAGCGAAGTAGTGACAGCTGTTATTAATATATTAATCTTCCGTGGCACAGACTGGCACTATGGGCAGATTTGATCTTTTGAGCATTTTTCCTTCCGGGTTGGAGACCCGTTTCTGCCTCCCAGCTATAAGCTTTTCTTTCTGTGTCGCAAATTATTTATTCCTTCCTATTATCATTTCTATGTGAAATTAATCTGGTTCTATTTTTTTTTTGACTAATAGCGGATTCACTCTAGGTCGATGCAATGGGGAACAGCGCGAGGAAAAAAAAAATCCAGTGTCAGTCGGCTTTATTTTGATGCAACCCCCCTGGCTTAATATTCTCCTACTGAAGCAGTAAAAACACAGAATCTGTTGCACCATGACATGGTCAAGCCATCCAGGGATTTTACCTGTTCCTTGAGTTCGGTTAGTTGGCTGGACAGGTTAGATACCAGCTTCATGGTAGACTCCAGCTTCTCTTGTAAGTTGCGGATCTCATTCTGCTCCCCTTCGGCGTCACTGCTCACCAGGGACATAGCGCGCATCCGTGGAAACCAGTCTAGATTGTGCTCCTGAAGCAGAGAGTGGAAGAGCCAGGTTCAGCAACATATCATACTGGCAGGAATACTGAACGTATACCAGGACCTTGAGGTTTAAATCCAATTAGTTTTCAATAAGGGAGAAAATATACTTTTTATACACTTCTATGAACCCAGTACACTTCAGTAAGGTAATCTTATTCCCACATGTCTTTAAATCATTCAAATCATAAATCATAATTCATAGATGAGAATGAACTCCTGAACACCATTTATTGGCGTACCAACGCCCCCCCCCC
>JAODKL010000107.1:25043487-25053794 GCA_026780765.1 Petrocephalus schoutedeni
ATACAGTCAAATTGTACTTATAAAGATATGTCCCCACAGTGAAAAACTTTGCTTCTGTCATTATTATTGTAGCATGAGTCATTATGGTTATTTGGGGGGGTACAACCCTCGGATGGGGGGGACATGTCCCCTCCGTCCCCCCCGGGATTTACGCCCAGGCGCGCACGCACGCACACGCACACACACACACACCATTCAGAATGATCATAAGCACCATGTCATCACTAAAGCCTTGTAGCTCAGTTGGTAGGGCATCAGCCTTCTAATAGGAAGGGTCTGTGGTTCAAATCCCTGTTTGGAAGATGGCCCCTATTAATATGCCTGTGTACCTCAGGGAGAGAATGATGGGGTATGTAAAAATGACCAAATTTCTCCATGGGAAAGAATACATTTATACACACATATATAATACAAAATATATGCGAGACATGAAGATCTGCGAGGACTCACCAATAAACTGTAGAAGAAGACATGCACAAACACTCCCAGGCTGCAGATGACCAGGTAGAGCAGGTGGTAGAGGAACTCCATGTCAAGCACCATGGCCTTGTAACCCCTGGTGAAGGTACCTCTGTTTCCCACAAAGCTCATCAGGAAGATTATTTTATTGCAAACCTACAGGGGGAACACAAAACAGGGGTTCACAGACTCCAGCCTCTCTTATCTTGTCATAATGGATGATGCCAGTCTATAAGAATATGCAGTGGGGTGTAGCAGGGGTGGTTTGTGGTCCCGCAGGGCAGAACGGTGTCGGTGATCAGACAGTGGAAGACCCAAATCTCATTCTAGGTCCATGATCAAGGCCCTTTAGTGACAATATTCATTTCTGAACTTATCACCTTTCACTGTGCACCAGTTTATTGACCTATTTATAATTAAGTAAGCAGGGTGTGGTAATTCACCTGCGCTATAAACAAGACAGCTCAGCTCACCACAGAAACTGGATCCATTCACAAGACAGGCTGCTAAAGGGAGTTTTCATAGTTGTATGGTAAAAAACACACAATGTTTGAACAAAGGATGATTTTTTTCACCTGTACTTGTTCCCATCAGAACGCCCAGGTTCTCTCTAACTCTGCTTGTTATGAACTGATAGTGTCTTGCAAGTGCAGCACATTAAAGTCTAGAATTATGCCTCTCACCTCTTTGTTGTACTCAGTAATATACTCAGTAATGAACAGAAAAGGCGTTTCCCTTTATGCTTTGCATGAGCCATTGCTATGCACACTTAGTGTCTGAAAAATACAAACCATAACATTAAAAAGGCAAGCTTTGAATCAGAGTTTCTGCTTAATGCACCAAAGATCCACAAAGCAAAGCGCACCACTACAGGCCCAAACAGGAACCTAAGTGGTATCATTAAGTCACTTTAGGCACAAGGCTGACTTAGTGCTGAGTTAGGACCCTTGAGAGCAACCAAACAACGCTGGCCTAACTAAGGTCCATGGATTTGTTGGATCCATATAGTAGCATTGTCTACAGTAATGCCAAAACATGAAGGCCAATTCTCTCATAATATTGCTTATGACTTATATTATTGCTTATGCTCCCCAGAACTTTACCATGTTCTTTCCTTTTTGGTGCCAATTTAGCCATATACTTTATACCAGCTTTACATAGGAGAAGGTCACTACTCCATACTAAGGGTTGTAAAGATTCACTGATTTGCATGTGGGTACTGGCATAAGAGTTCACCATGTGATTGCCCCAATTAAAAAAGTGTGAACTGGATAATATTTGGGATGAACTCAATACATCGTTCGTAATATCTTTGCATCTGTAAAATCCGATTCATTAACGTAGAATAGTGAGTTAAATCATTTGGATTAACTAAATATTCATATTATTTACTAAGCTCACAACTGGTCTTATGTTTTCGGGGGTCATTATGCTTCCAGACCACAGGAAGAAAAGTCTTTTATCACAAACCTGCTTTCTTTTATGTCTGTGTTTGGGAGCTAAAATATGGCTCCTGCCTCATCAGACTTTTCAGGGAATTAAACTGAGCCATCTGTATGTTTATATGTTAAAGCATGTTTGGTAATGAGCTGGGTGGAAATTTATTTGGTTCATAAACGAAAAAGAATGATTAAATGTAATTTGTAATTATAATGTTTATTATATAGGCCTATATCTCTCAAGTTAGGGTGCCTCCTATGGTAAATTAATTAGCAGTTAGTTCTTTTGGGGCAAATAAGTATAACTAAGTGAGTAACTGGTTAAATATTACTTGTGATAATGTGTATGTATTTGCCCATATTTAGTGTTGTCAACATTGACAAGTTTAATTTGTGACTATTATAAAAGACCAAGCTGTGTCTGTGAAGGGAGAAGATTTGCCAATTCCTCATTTTTATTGAACAAGGAGAGAGAATCTTTAATACAAACCAAAAAGTTTGTTTGCTTGTTTTTCGCTTTGTTATTTCTTCTTTAAGTGAAAACGTTGAAACCTTTGTTATAGCAAGTTTTATTTTGTGGTTAAAGTCATATTCACTTCCAGACCGTATTCACCATCACTCTTCTCCCCCATCATATTGTACTTCCTGCTGGGTCAGAGTACCTGAAGTTAGGCTGTCACTGAGGTCACTGCTGCTGTACAGGGACCAGCACCTCCCTCACCACCCTGTGTTACTTCACCAACATATCAAAACACAATGCAGAGTGCCTTCATGGGAGGGTCCCAGGCCTGGCCTGTCCGGTCCACTGGAGCGATCCAGCGGGAAGCAGCACACGGCCAGGGTTACATTAATATTCAATTATTAGTAGAAGCCCTATGCCTTTATTATATAAAAATGTGACCATAATTTCAGACCAATAATTTTATTTCAATTTAAATTTCTACTTATGCTGTCCTGTAGAAAAGATATGTTTTAGATGGACCTTAGTGGTATCTGTCCATCTAGGTCATTCTGCTGGGAAATGCCTAGTTTTGGAGATATTGGCCATAGGAATGTCAGTCTTCTCCTGAATATTATGGGAGTGAATGGTATTCTATCAACAGCAGTTATTGAAGATAATCCACAGTCTTTGTAGTGAGTAATGTATGAACTGTTTACTTCTACTGAACTCCACACACCAGTCGTATCACCACGCAGAAGATAACACAGAGGTGCTCGTGCCTGTATTTTCCCCTTTAAGTACAGTGTATGCACTATGGTTGGGATCTTGGGCATGCACCCCAAAGCACCTTTGAGTTCCCCCCTAAGAGCAACTTCAGACGGGGTGAAAGCCACTGTGTTGACTCCTACCAAGCAAAACTTTTGCAGAATCAGAATCTGCTTATCCTCGAGATTGGCTACCACTGCTGTCTTTGAGTGAGATAGACCCACTCTAAAATACTGGTGGGTGGTATGTTGTTCTAAGATTATGAATGGCACCCAGCTGTTCACAGTTATCTTGCCAAATAACAGATGTGAAATGAGCACATGTCTGAGACTATATGATGGAGTTTGCTATTGGGTAAATCTGCTTCTGTGAAGGGTCTGTGAAAATGAACGAAATTTTAGGTACTATAGCTTGTCCTATAGGGAAAAGTTCAATTTAATTGCTACAATAACCAAACACCACCAAGGTACTAATTCTGCTTCTAGACTGTTGGAAAGCAGCCTATGACTTCTATGCTCAACATGCACCCAAACTCTTGTACTGGTATGGGCAACAATGCTTGACAATTTCATAAGCTGGGACTTGTACCTTTGGCAAGTGATTTGTCTCTTACACAGTTTCATAAGCTGGGACTAGTATCTTTGGCAGGTGATCATTCTCTTAACATACTCTCCCACATCCTTCCTTATTTGAACCCAGTAGGCCAAATCCAGGATCTTCAAGATGGCTTTCAGCCTCCCTAGGTGGCCACCTAGTGGGCTATCACAGAAGTACATTAGAAATTGCTCCCTGATGGACTTTGCAATAGACACCTGGAACCTCTGCCCTTGCAGTCCACCTGAAACCCACTATCAACAAAGAGATGTGACCCTGCCTCACACATTCAGCTTGTATCTTCTAACCACAGTCTGCACCTCCTACACATTTCTGGTCACAAGGCATGTACTACCCATTCATACAGGTTGCAAGGCATGTCCTAGCAGTCTACTTGCAGTAAATACTTTTGCTTGCTAGATACTTAGCTAGTGTAAACAATGCTGAGGGTCAGTATGCCTACAGGACAATGTGAAATAGTATCTCCACTCATCTACAGACCACACAACTACCAAGTATTCATGCATGAACTGAATAATTCTTCTCTGGTTTGTTCAGTAACTTTTGAGGTGTAAGCCAATGCTGCCTTGTGGAATGTGAGCCGTGGCAGAATATAAGGTTGGAAAACACTGGCATAAGCAATAACCCATCTCTGATCTTTATCTCCTGGATGAGCACTGCAACCAGGCCAGTGCTCCTGACATTTTTACGAATTTTGAAAGGTTAGTGGAAATCAGGACTGACAAGAACAGGAGCATTGAAGAGTAAATGTATCAGGTCTGCAAAGAGATTCTGATGGTCTGAAGTCCAAGCTCATGAAGCCCCATCCTTCAAAGCATTCAATGGGGCAGAATATTCAACAAATCCACTGATGAGGTGGGACCCTCCCACCATGCCTAGGAACTGTACAGTGCATCTCTTTCAATGATTGGGGCACCAAGAAAGAGTACAGAATTCACTTTGTTTTATTCAGTCTCAATGCCACCTGCTGGCACAACATGTTCTAAAGACGCAAAGGACTTTCAGATTATAAGGTTATATATCTAAAAAATAGAAATTCAATATTGACATGGAGCTTAAAGTGGTGCATGGGATTACTACCACTTCTCTGAGTTCCTGACTAGAACACTGACCAGTCAGCAGGTGAAACAAGGTAATAAAATAAACCTGAGAATCATTGGCTATAGGGGATATGAGTTTATGTAGCTAGTCTGCTGCTCTTTTCCCACCTCTTAAAACAATCGTTAATTGACGGATATAAGTCTTTGATGGAAAACTGAAACATCTATCATACCCTCCATCATTTCCTCTGAATATGGTGTCTCGAAAAATGCTCTCGCTGTTTGACATGAGTATCAAGTCTTTACTGTACAGATGCTTTACAAGCATCCCACTGTAAAGCAGTGGCATGGTTCTGCATGTCCTCATGAACCCACTCTGTAACCACATGAAGGCCATTTTCCACCACAGCACTGCTATGAAGTGTTCAAACTTTTTACTGTAGGAAAGGGATTCTGACCCTTTTTAACCTCACATTGAGTGGAAGCTGACGGTGAACTTTGGAGAGTGACTTCCAAGTACAACACATTACAGCTCAGACTTAAGCCCCTCAACTCCCTTCAGATAAAAATGGACCCACAGTGAAGTCTTGGGCTAGCTCACAACCATTCACTGCTCCCCTTTGAGGTTATTGCTTAGCAGCCACTGGCATTCAGGCAACCGACGCAAGTGGATGAGTAACCAAAGATAAAATAACATTTCTCTATCTCTGCTACAGTCATTAGAAGAGATAGAAGGCATTTTCTTTGGTCTTCTTCACCAAGTACATAATTAACCTTCGAGAATTCGAGAAATTCCCTGTATTCGTGAAAATGTTATGGAACTCTAGAATGTCTATAGAAAAAGAATATATATATATATATATGGCCTAAGAATTATTTTTCCCCAAAGGGTATTTTTTCCATACTTAATTGTTTGATGAATTTCTGACTTTACCCAAGCGGGACATATGTTTATTTATTTTAAGCCCTATGTTTCTCCGATCTGTCACTGGAAATAAGCTATTGGCACAAATACACTCTCTCCTTGCTATTTAATTTAAATCATCTGGTTATTGTTGATCGTGATGTAAGTGTGAAAACCAGTAGCCTGAAGTAGTGTCAAAAAAGCAGAAAAACTCTAATTTGTTAACCACCATAGGCAGCACTTTGAGCTGAGAGGGCTAAGAGCTCGAGTAAGACCAACTCAGTGCCAATGGTCTGTGCAATGACAGACCCAGGAAAACCTGGACCCGGTAACATGATACAGAACAAAATCCTAATCTTAAAATGCCACAAGGCTTCAGCCTTCTGGGTTGTCCAACATTAGCCCGAAGGACTTTTGTTGAAGAATATCTCACATAGGCTCAATGTCTGACCAGAGGTGAAAAAGTGGGTGGGGTGACATAGGGGTTGGTGCTGTGTTCACAAGCAGTGTGAAAAGGAAGAGTGAGAAACGGAAGGGAGGAGCTTTAGCTCTCACAAGGCTCTGACATACGGGGGACAGGGATTGGACGAGACTGTGAAAGAGTTAGACATTTATTTTATATATTAGTCTACAGGATGGGTAGATTCAGATGGACAAAAACTTACATTAAAGGCCCCAAGCAGGAAGAGTGTGGGCTCCAAACCCGCAGAGAAAATAAGGCGTAGGATGGTGGAGGCGATGAGAGCGCGGGCACCATGGGGCTGTGGCAGAGCTATGACTATGGCCAGCGACACCAGCATGCCCACCCACAGCATGGCAGACAGGTGAGGCTCCAGAGTACCTAAAGGACAGGACAGGACAGGGCAGGAAGCATTATTCTCGTGATCAAAATGGCAGCCACGAGGTCACCGCACTCTGAGCACACCACAAAGCCACATCTAGAAACTCGCAAAAGTCTTAATAAAAAGCCTGAAATAATTCTTGTGATTCGCTTTACCCATATATTTCTCAGACCTTCCCAGAGTGATAAAATTACAACTTCCTGCAGTTTGAACCTGCAAAACCAGATCCTGCTGTATCTTTATTAGCGATCTTAGGTGCAAAAGGGAGAGGCAGCCAACCAAGCAGTCAGTGGTACATTCAGACACTTAGCTGACAATTTCCACCCAAAGAGACTTAATTTTACCCATTGATACAGGAGGATATTTTACGGAGGCAATTTAGGTTAAGTACTTGAGGGTGCAGTAATAAGGGCCACTCCTCAGACATGAACTGGAATCAGTCCCTAATCATTATGCTACATGCTGCATTACTAAACAAACACCTTTACTGAAAAGGAAAAAAATAATAAAATAATATAATGGTTACATAACAGAAAAAGTGTGACATTTGTGTACATTGTACTTTGGTTAGGCTTTAACATGAGCCTACCTGCCGTTCCCTAAATCCACGGATGATTTGTGGATTAATGACACAGGTTCAAATTTCACGGGCTGCCAAGAAGAAACCCTTCCGTATCGTGTTCAACCACAAACCAGAAAAAGGGGGCAAAAGGAGTGGTAAGGAGCACATGTTCTTTAGGATCCGCGCGTGTGTGTGTCTGTCTGTTTGTGCACGGAGCCCCAAAGCTAGCAGGGTGGGTCATTGGCAGCAGCATTAGGGACGACAGCTGGAAGCAGGCTCCACGGCTCCAGACAGAGCCACTGCTAGACGGCATCTTAGCTTTCCCTGCCTGACATTCCGCACCCCCCCTCCCTCCTTGCTTTCCTTTCAGTGAGGAGATCACATGACAGGTGCCAGTTACATAACAGCGGCTAAAAATACCCACGCTCCTGAAAGATTAATAGAAAACGGGTTGAGAGAGATCCCAGGTTCTATGTGCTGACGTTAATGTGGATCGCCACCCACCCTGCCCAATAAAGAGTGACGGGGGGGGGGAGGAAGCAATGTGTCAATAAGCCCATTTGCAACCGCGTGTTGGTTTCCATAGAGGTTCATAGGATACAGTGCAATGACCTGGACTGCTGCTGGCTGGTCATCTTATCTAGATTAATTCACATTTTCCCATTTTAAAAACGACACCAAAAAGTGCCTTCGCAAATGGCTGGTGAGCCGTTTGACATGTGAGAAGAGCAGCAGGGGAGCAGCATTGGGGGGGGGTGTGAAGCGGAATTCTCTCGGCCTGTGGGGGAGGCTGCCGCGTAATCCACGTTAAACGTGTGGCGCTCCCAAGTCTTCCACAGCAGCAGGCAGAACACACTGACCTAGTTCCAGGAGTCTTATCTAATTTCAGCTCCTTCATTCCTGCAACGCGCACGAGAGGCCAGGCCCTGGGCACGTAAACAGGCCGGCTGAACCGCGGCTAACCCGAGGCATCATGTGACAGCGAGCTTGTGGGTGGGGAGGGCTGCTCTACTAGGGACTCGCTGATGATATTTATTGCGGCTCTAACCCCCCACACAGCACTGCATACCCTTTCAGGTTTTATCACATATTCTTCTTACGCATCTCATGCATATGCAAAAAACGTAGAGTACATTTAAATTTGACTTTAATATAAACCTGAGTGTCCCTAAACTGGGTGTTAGGGAGTCCGCCTGATCGCAGTGCCGCCTATTGTGACGGGGGGGGGGGGTCTCAGCAGTAGCAGATAGCTGCCAGTGCAGGCAGGAAGGAGGAGCTACATTCACTCCAGGCATCTCGGCAGGCAGCTGCGTAATAGTCTCTCTGTGGTGCTGGTTCTCTGTTCTGAGAAGTCATATTCTTATAGGCAGCACAGCACATGGTTGAATGTACCACTGATACCATCTTTAACTCTGCATTACCATGACAGGTTATACGAATAGACTTTTAATACTTGTGTAACCCTTTCAAGTCTTACTACAATTAAAATCTCTTTTTTCCTCATTTCTGTTGGCTCTTATAGGTTATAGCTGTCAAAGGAGCTTGTCTTGAACTATTTAGTTCACAGGATGACTCTTCTGAAAGCATTTGCAGCTGGCATTTAAGACCCTCGGTTCTGTAACCGAAAAGAGGAAACATCCCTACACCTCCAGTGAGTTTGTTAGCTGAACCAGAACATAACAGTTAAATGCTACTCATCACAACACAAAGCACACAGGTATGAGAATGCCGCCAAGTGATTTGGTACATAATATTCCTCTTCCCAAAAACATGCAGGCCATTTCAAATCGATTAAAGCCTAACGTCTTAATCCACAAATGCTTCTTCAGACAGGCCCTCGGAACCAAGGGGGGGGGGGGGTTAGGTGACAGGGGGCTTTCATCACATTCTCTTAAATCGAAAGTGCATCTTTACTCATATTACTGGCAAGAAAAGCCTGCACATGTACTATAATTAACTGGATGTCCTTGAGAGGGTAATACAGGCCATTCCACAAGTTTTACATTCAAGCAGAACTTAAGGCAGTGGCTATTAAATATACAATTATGAAAACTTGGCATTTGTGCTTAACGGGCCTAATTAGTGCAAAGAAAATCACATGACAAAGACTAAGGACAATATGTTGGCTTTAGCATAGCAGTGATGAAGTGGCTCAGTGGATTAAGCTTTGTTGGTTACCACCTTGGCCTGGCTAGGACTCACCTCCACGGACGCCTTCCAGGGGGTAAAAGAAAGCCACCAGCAGGTTCATGAGCACAGCCAGATTGAAGGAGATGTTGCTCCAGAATGACATGTTGCGAGAACACCAGTAAAGAAATGGCTGGGCTGGATAGAGAGAGGAGAACAGACATCATGCCATTCCCTAGCTACTCCATCCTCAAACAGCTAGCAGGTGGCATCACTACCATGTGAGCATACCTCATAACAAAACCAAAAACATATAAATAAAAAAAGATGATTTTCATACGGTATTTATCACTCAAATTAGTCCATTTATCCTCTGACATTCATGCTTTACATTCTGTTGGCATGCCATGTTTCCGATGGCAACTAATTTATACCTTCTATGAAAGCCTGCTATTCAGGTGTCAAGAATTTATTCACTGTTGCAATTAAAGGCAAGGCTGTCAAAGCGGCTGGAGCAGAGTTCCCAAGGATATCGCTTTCCTCTTTTGTACACCGCTAGCAGTTCGGTGTGGTGGAGATTCCCAACTATGTCTCAAAAAGACAGTGAAGTCAGCGCTATAAATACAGCCAATAGCCATTATTATTGCAGCACCACACATTTAGTTTGTGCGCTGGGCTCCACTAAACTACAGAATCAATCTTCCTCAGCTTTAAAAGTCGGCTTGGCTTTTACCTGTAGAATGCAAGGGGAAAGAATGCTCCATGATCTGTTGTCTGTGTCCTAAAATATTCCTCACAATTATCCATGACTCATAATATGACACTTTGAGGTAAAGATGAGGTAGTAATTAAATATACTGAGCTAAGATAAATACAGTGGAACATAACCATCTTTTCAGTAATTCACCTTAATATACAGTTGCTACACTCAAATGGAATTATGGATGGCATTATTTTATTGAAAAAACAATATTACTATGAAGAAGTGGCACAAATATCTTGCCTAAGCTTCTATTTTACTTTTTCCGAAAGGCAATAATCACCACAGGTCATTTGATACAGAAAAACCTCCTTAACAACGTTTAGGGAAACGCTTGGCAAACCTCACCCCC
>JAODKL010000107.1:25053986-25079104 GCA_026780765.1 Petrocephalus schoutedeni
GTCTGTAGCATGCCTTGGCTTGCTTATTCATCGCTATGCATTTTCTTGAGAGAGTCCCAAAAATAAAAAAAGAAAAGGATCGGGTCTGTGTGTAATTTAATGGGTGCTATTTTGGAAACCGTTTTCAGTTTGGCTTTATTGGAAAAGAGGAAACAGACAAGGGGACTTTTTTTGGTTCTCAAGTAAAACAGAAGGCAGTGTTCTGGCGTGTTACGATGACGCCGGAGAGGGATGTATGCGGCGACTCTCAGTTCTGATTCATACAGTGCCTTCGTGTGTCTGAAAAGGCCGAGGCAGCTCTGGAAACTCCCTCCCACTGACTGACAGCGGCAAAAGCTCCCATTGAGGGGGGAAAAAAAGCACGGTGGCCCTGATTTAGAAAAGCTAGACACAGCAGAGACAAATAAATAACTCAATTCATAAATGCTCTGGTGTCACATTTGCCAGGCACACGGCAATTATTAAAGTGACAAAATGCATTGTGAGGGAATTTCTGATGTGGTGAGCATCACCTCGCGGCCACCCTGGTCAATTTTAAAGATGCCTCTTTAAAAAATGCCCTACATTATGATTCTCAACAGAATTATTGCCATTGTCGAAATTCACTGTGAGAGCAGAAAGAACAAATTACTTTAATACTGTACTGCATTGAGACTTCTGAGCATGTGCGTACACACACCCATGACATACTGTAGAACCCATGACAGAACCCACTATGCCCTCTTTCTAGTCTTAGTATTACCCAGCATGAAAGTAGAATTGATGATGCATGTGATGCTGGTGATGGCTTGAAGGTGCCAAAACGGCTCAGCATTTTGACGGCTGTTCCAGCCAATGTCTTATAGAAAAGAAAACATCTTCTTTATCCATATGAAATGGACAAACAAAACAGCTAAGCAACAATAAGAGATGGTAAAGGTGCTCCCAACGTTTCATGTGATTCTTCAGACAATCTTATACTGTATCGGTTTATCCATAGCAGGACCATGTCCAAAGAATGAGGTAAGAGACCTATGCACACCGACACTGTGGTTCCCTGCGTCTCTCTGTATCTTGCTTTCCTCTCGAAGGCACGGCTCAGTTAGCTGTTCCCACATGTTTTCGGCTAGCTGGGGGAAACCCCTCAAGCACACAATCTGTCTTAATGTTGCAGTCTGTGTCTCGACACAAGAGTATGTGGGGAACTACAGTATTTGGGTCCTCAGCGGCTGATGCTATTCCTCATCTGAAGGTCTCCCCATTTTCCCCTAACGTACACCAATGCAGATTACCGGAAGGCCAGTACCTCGCAGCTTTTTCTGCCAGTTCATCTCATTGAAGAGGTCCTCAGCGCGGAGGAAGAAGTCATTGATCTTGCTGCCCTGCTCGTCACGCTCAGTGGTGTAGTACACTCGCAGCTTGGACTCGCTGGTCAGGAACTCGCAGATGTTTGGCACAGGAAAGACTATCTCCTCCATGGTGCGATCCTGCCGCACAATCTGAACACAGACCCCAGCATTTAAGACACCTTCTTGGACATGGAAAGTCTTACGCTTGCCCTTAGAGATGACAAATGATTGTAAACTCACGACAGAGTATCATGACAAAGAACTGCCAAAACTGCTCCCAGGATATACTTGAGAAAAGGCATAGATGCTGTTTCTGCTGTTTAATGTCAAAATACATTAGTGGAAGGAATACATTACAGTATATTAAAAAAATAAATAACAACAACAACAAAAATAATAATAACAATAATAATAAAAGTACCCAGAGGGTACTTTTAGTCTTGCTGTTGTATACCCTGAATGAAGCAGGTTTCACAAGTATAAAAAATATCAGCCATACATAAGACAAAGGCAAATGTTGATTTAGATGAAAATGTTGCCAAACCCGAAGACAAACAAAAAAAATAGCTGCCTATTGAATTACTGAGATGTGCTTGAGTTTCGCTTTGTGAAGATGGTCAGCAGCTTGGCGCTGTTGCATCCAGAGAAGCAGACTGGAAGCCTGAACAAGTATTGCTTTCAAGAGAATCAGGCGATTCCCACATCAGGGCTGCTATAATTTTGTGGCAGCAGGGCCATAACAAAGCTTTCCACAGAGGGGGCAGCATCACTGACCTCAATTTGAGCTGTATGCTTGGCATAAAACTCCAGGGCCTCATCTCCATCTCCACTCGAGCCCCCCGGTTTCAGCATGGCCTGCAATTCTCTATTGTGGCGTGCAAGCTGCGGGTGGGTGGGCGGGGAGAAGGGTTCAAAACCGAGACCAGCGTTGACACCAACAAAACTGTTTCAAGCTTATGTCATGACACAGCTACTAACAGCCGTCTAACACCCCCTTTACTGCCAAACTGAGGACATGTACCTACCAGTAAAGTTTTGTTACCATTTGTAGGGCATAAACTCAGCTCTATGGCCATGATGGAAAAACCCAGCAGCTTTTTAGCTATTGGCTGTTTAAAACACAGGCTGTGTAAAAGAATTAGGTGTGTTATCTGTCTACAGGGCACAAATAAAGAGCATATAAGAAATATAAAGCATGGGGGTAGGGAGACATCTGCTAATAACTAATGTAATAAAATACAAAAAAAAATGTTAGATAAATCATATCAGGAACAAGAACAAAATGTCTCTGCATGCATTTTTATGAGTTCAACGCATATGGACTTTCGGGAGTATAATAAATGATCCCAAAAACACAAAGACATCTTCCATCAGCACGTGTACACAAACTTCCCCCACCCACAGCAAATGGCACTTTTTTTCCACCAGTAATATTTATGGATGCGTACCATCCTCTTGGGACAGGACAATTCTGATTTTTTTTTTTGTAGAGAGGACCAGAGATGGACTGAAAAACTAATGACTCAAGCAGTTTCTGTGAGAATTGCACTTTCCAGAATCTACGCTTCAAACAAAAGCAGTTAAAAAAAAAAAAGCACTACTCCCGGTAAATGCCATTAAACAGTACTAGAACGGTATGTTCAGTAACCTTTCTAAATAGAATACTCCTGCTTAATGGGTGGGCCAGAAACCTGAGCCGAGTCATGAGCAGTTAATAACACACCTGATGGGCGAGGATATATATGTTGTGTCCGACGTTCCGAGGTGAAGCAGCATGGTCCTCAACATTTTCCTCATTATCAGGATCCTCAAACTCTACTTCACTCTGCATGTAGGCCTTCTTGATTACTTCCACCTGTAAATTGGGCAAATTGTTCCTGCTTTCACCAAGCTAAAGCAGGCGTCTTTGAATGTGGACCTCAGTCGATTATTCAGCGAATTGATTTATGAACACTGCTTTAAAACTTTTCAATCCCCGCTAGCCTGGCTCCATGAAATGCACGTCGAAACGTCGCAGAATGTCACATTTACAGACATTTAAAATACTGCCCAAGACAGTTAAGTTATGACATCGGGAATGCTTTGTTTAGTTTGTGGAGACGATTGAACAAAAGGGGTCCCTGCAGATCTTGAACTCTGAGATTCGTTTCTCCAAATAAGAAGAATCAGTAACTTCACTCCTGAACTCACCAGCTCCTTGGGCCTCATATTATAAAGGATTCTCTCTGCATTCTCACTGTCATGTCGACTCTCCATGATGGCTAGCAGCAGTTTGGAAGCATTGTTCTGGAGAGCAGAGAGATCCAGAGCATGGGTGCACAGGCGTGAAACACATAACACTGGATCAATCAGCTATGCATGAATCATCAGTATTGAGGACAACACTGTACCCAACACAAACAAACATGTAGAAGAACCTAAAATTAGCTGGATTTTACTTTTCATTACAGACTAAACATGGAGAATCTCCTGTGACTACAAGTGGAGGAATTTTTTGGAATTGAAACATCATCACATTTTCTCAATTACAGACCACCTGATTAAAAGGATGCAAACAACTTCAGAGCAAACTTCTTTGCCATTTAGTATACTGTTATTACTGGTATGCTGCACATGCTTTAACTTTTGCCTTGTTCAATCTCTTTTTGTCAGTTGCTTAATCAATGCGACTGATTGCCTTGCATCTCCCTAAGCTTTTTGGTCAGGTCTAGAGAGCTCCATAAGTCTGTTTTGCCTCCGACTGGCCTTTGACATTAGTAACTATACCAGGGGAAGAAATAACTAAAGACAGACAATCAGCAACTTCACAGGAGACTCACTTTCAGCTCCAGCACCAGATCCATTCTCTTTTTCCCCAGGGGGTTGATGTCATTCAGAATCAAGGCTATGATTATGTCAATCCCATTTGACTCATGAGTGGCAATGCAATTCTGCAAGGAAAGAGAATGCATTTAAAATAGTATCATCCAATACATTTCACATATTCGATCACAGGCAAATCTTTTGCTATAGAAAAAAAAATCTGCTATGCTGAGTGAAAGAAAAAATAAGACTAAATTACCACGCATCAACATAACTACACCAGCAGAAGAATTGGGCCAAGAGCAGCCTAAAATTGCACAGGAAACAACACTTGCAGGTATTTTAACAATTGAATGTATTCCTCAAAATGACTAATGTTAAATGTATTTTTGTGATCGACTGCCATCACATCCAGGGTGTCCTTTGTTCTGTTCTTCGTGAGACATGATTCAGGCTTTCTGTGAGCAAGGACTGAATAAGGACTGAATGATGAGCACTGGATTTGTTTATAAATATAGCCTTCTGAAATTTTTTCAACATGTTTAGACAAATATTTAATCTTCATCTGAAGAGTTCTGATAAGGTGTGGTGTACTCTAACAAAAAAAACAATGAAATGCCAATTCCAAATCATTTATTCAACAACATAATCACCAATTTCATTCTTTTGAGCCACTCCTTTGAATATTTGATGGCATTTGGTGTTATTATCCTGTTAAGACTCGCTTATGGCCCAGCTTCAGTTGTTGACAGGTGGCCTCATTCTCCTCAAGCACTCTCTGGTATGATGTTGAATCCATTGTAGACACTAAGATGACAAGCTGACCAGCCACTGAGGCAGCAACAGTGCATCAAACTAAAACAGTTTCACAGCTGGCATGAGGCTCGTCTCCCACCAAACGTGACATGCCCAGCTCCACCTTTGACTCATCTGTCCAGATCACACTGTTGCAAATGCATTGTTCCTCATGCTCTGTTCAATGGCAAATTTCAATCTTTTTGAATTCAATCTATTTTCCTTTTTTTATACAGTCTCCTTCTTATGGCTGACTTCTGCACTTCCACATGGACTGTGGCAAGAGCTGGCTGTAGATCCCTTGACGATACCTTTGGGTTCTCTGAGACTTCCTGATGCATTCTGTGCACTTTACTAAAAAAATTACTTTTTCTGTTCTGTGGTATTTCTCTATCAATACTGTTGAAATGAAGATCTGATACTTTTTTTGTGTGTTTATAAGTTGAGAGACAATTTTTCACGCGGTATACTTACTTTTTCCATACGACTGTAGGTAAAATAGCAAAAAAGCTTTTAAGCACATTTTACAGATGTATGACCACTGCAGTGTTCTTGGTTAATTTACATTCCTCTACCCAACTCACAGTTGCTGGAGTACATGGAGGACAGGGCCTACCTGGTTCTCATGACAGGGACCCTGGCAGTACTCTGTCAGGCTCTCCAGGGTCTGGTTAATGAGTGCCACATTCTTCTCATTGATGTAGAGGCCCAGCAGGCCCAAGCCCCCTGTGGTGCTACCACAGATGCAATCCAGGAACTGCAGCGTCTCGCACACCAGGTTGTAGTTGTTCTTGTTGTTCTGGCAACGCAGAAAGTTCTGTAAAGGGGGCAAGAAGCATGGAACACTGTGAGCTCACCAGATAACCATGGCAGCTTGGACTGAGTACTATACCAGAAGACACACGGTATGGACTTTCATATTGATTTCCACTTTAGGACGGTTCCGATTTGTCACGGGATTCTCTGACAAGTCACACAAGGTTTAGCTGTGTTTCATACAAAACTGAGCCATGTGTTTTCTTATCTTGAAACACTAAACCCAAAGAACTGACGCAGCCCCTTGCATTTTAGGACACTCACATTCTGCATTTTGTGTTTGCTAAAAAGAAATCGAGGAATGCATTACAACTGTTTTTCATTTTTTAAATTAAAAACAGGTTATAATTGGGAAATGGTAGTGCCTCGAGTTAGGGAGTTAGGGACTCTCAAAACTAAAATTAAATATTAAGATTCAAAACCCTGGAAGACTTCTGTTGAATATTTTAACCTAGTTGAGGGGTAAGTGAAGTAATCAATACTACAGCATCGCAAAACAAACCTAATTCCAACAAATACAAATTAGAATAATTCATACAGTGATGATGCTGAGGCTTGTAGCAGGGCAGAATGTCAGTTGTTGACAATTAAATAATCTGGCCTGGTTCAATGTTAAGGATACATGGTGAATAACTGACCAATATGAAAAAACATGCAGCTGGACACAAACTCATCTATGATACTAATCCGCTATAGAGGAACATCAACGCCTGAAACTGAGACTTAGATTCAGCTACAAAATAACATAGTATAATAACAGACAATACTTTAACTTATACTCCATATGGGTGAAATCATTAGGCAAAACAAAATTGTATTGCCAGTAAAACAATTTGTACCCACATGGCTGCAACAAGCCCTACCATCGTACCCAGAGAATGTAATGAAGCAATATTGCCGTTCTGAAATCAAAATGTGCATCAGTTCACAAAGCATATAAGCAATGAGCTAATGCAGAGGGCCGAGGAGCTGGGCCCCCAGGAGCCTGGCTGACCTGTAGATCACGGTTGTGGTTTTCACAAAGCAGCTGCAGGAAGCGCAGGATCGGCTGCATGATGGAGATGACGACACTCATCTCCCCGTCATCCTGACTCTTGTCACCGCTGCTGGCTTGGCCATCGGAAGAGGCGAAGTGCTCCTCGGGGTCGGCCTCGCGCCGGTAGCAATTGAAGGCCTTTTTGGTGGCAGAGGACGCCTCCAGCAGCTGCTCCCGTACCTCATCCGTCACCATGACGGCAGCATCCGTGGCTGCTGGCACAGAGTTGGGGGAAACCCTGTAATCCTTTAAAATGTTCACACATCCCTCTAAAACCAAAAGAATCTACATAGACATATCTAAATGAATATATTCCTGATGATAGTCCAAGGTTAGTACTGGCACTCTTTTTGGCACAGAATTCAGTGCTAAAGTTGGATTTGCAACAACAAATCCACATCAGACTTGTATTGCACAACTTGTTTGTTTAGCATTTTCACTAGAACTCATCTAAGGAAAGGTGCTCCCCTTCCTGATCAATTAGGCAAAGACTAACAATAATAAATCACAGCTGAGAAACTTATGATCAGATAACAGGTCAAAATATAAGAAAACTGTGGCAACTTAATGGAGATGCAGCAGCAAGCTTCTTGGCAAGAGAAAAAAAAGTTTTGGATAGGCCCCCCCCCCCCCCCGCCCTGCATAGTGACCGCCCGGGTTGTAATCTAACCTTTCCTGCGGACAGGAACTTCCCGGCCCGCAGCGTCATCGTTCTTCCGCTTGTTGCCCAAGTCGCTGGTGTTTACAGTCACGGTTGCTTTGATCTCCTGCTGGGCCAGTTTCATTCGGTCATAGAACACCTTGAAAAACTTCTCCGACTTCTTGTCCTCGGTGAGCCGGCAGAAGAACGAGCGCTGCAGCGTGAACATGAAAGCGAGGACTGAGGTGCTGTTAACCACAAGGAGTCAGCCATAGAAATCAGCCCGTGTCATCAGCAAAGTGCATGTACTCCTCACTTTAATTTAATGCACAACATCTGACCATCTACAGGTTATATTTTTGACAGAACTCAGAGTCACACCCACTTGAATCGAATAATCTTAATATTTAATTGTACTACAAATGAAAGCAATTTACAAACATCAAACACAGCTGGTGACAAGCCCTAAGTTACTTCCTGAAGTGACACAGAACCCCCCCCCCCAAGGCACCACTTCATTTCCAAACAGTCGTGCAAGCCTCATATCATTTTCATCTGTATTTAAATATATAAGCAACAGCTTTAAAAGGTTTAGGACGGGATCATGAAATTCACGCCAGGGCATTCACGTTTTCAGTAGGACAGGATTATGAAATGCACACCTGGGCATTCATAATGCTTTCCATCACGCATGTGTATGGCATACAGCAAGGTTTTCCTGGATGCTCGTTTTGCAGTTTGTAGCATTCTTCGTGTTTACAAAAATAAGTGTTTTTACCAACTCTCCCAGGCTTGTTAATCTGCTGAGGCGTTACACAGCAGCAACAGCAGCAGAATAAAACTGTGTGGGAAATTGAGACTGGAGAAGGACAATCCTGCCCTATATGTGAAGTTCAAACCAGTACAGAGAGCAGGAAACCTACAGCGGTGAGATGGAGCCGGGTGCGAAGGACAAGAGCGACTGGCTGCTATCTAGGCCAGTTTTGAAAAGCTGTTACATAAGCAGCCTGGTTTGCTGGCTGGACTCTATAGTCCACCTCTGTTTGACTAGGGGCGAGGCGAAAGACGGCAACATTTACCAATGGCTAAATCTGAGCACCAAAAAGCAAAAGCTGAGCTCAAAGCTAACCGGTGGGAAATTAAAGCCTTAAAAGACCACGTCAGTGTAGATCCGTTATCTGGGCAAGCTTGCCAGAAGATCCTCTGCTGTGAGGCACTTCCTAAGCAACATTTAGCACCTCCACCATCTCTTTTTGCTTCCTTTCACTTTCTGAGAAAAATAGCTTCTTAATTTCAGCCCTTAATCCCCCAAAGGATGAGTTATGTGTATCAACATACGAATGTCATAGGTAGGTGATTTCATGTCAGCACCTTACACTTAATTACACCGTCAAAATGCACAATCTCACATGACTCCACCTGTCGACAGTAAATCTTCAAAGATCTGTCAAGCTGTCTGGATTGATGTCAGCTGCTCGCTTTGGCCTAAGCAAAACAAATGAGCCATAAAAGCAGGTTTGAGAGGGAAGCACCTCTTTTTTTAGCATACCATCCCTCAGCAAAACTACTAAGGCATTATCACTAAGCCTGTGTGGAGTGTTTTGCCTTGAAGGAGCTCATTTAACGACTCTGATAACACTCCCATTTTAATTTGATACGGACATTTATTAATCTAATGAGCATGATGCAGACGAGAATGAAGGGCAAACGGACAGAGGATAAAAAAAAAGGACCTGCTCTGATGTCATCTGCTGCGAAGCTCTTCTCTGAGCTCTTGCTGCCTTTCCAAGACCGGGGTGCGATCCAGACTCTGACCCGTGCTCTCATGCCACCGGCAGCGGGGCAGCCTGGCAACTCACACGAGCCAATGGAAGGAGGAACCCGATACCTTGAGCAGGGTGGCAGGGGAGTTTATTTTAACTGCTGACACCCATGCGCACGTATCCCCCTGGCAACCTGTTGCTTTCATACATCTCCCGTCAGCTGCTCACATAACACTGGCTTAACAAAAAAGAAAAAAATATATAATAATCACGCACACACACACGTGCACGTGCACGCACACATGTTGTTGATAGGAGGCAGTCAGGGATAGTGAGGTAGCAGCGTGGTAATAAGCTCGACAAGTATATGCAGGACTTCACTGATCCTCACTATGCTACTGACTGGAACCTTGGAGACCTTAGCCTGCGGTGTAATACACACACACGCACGCGCACGTGTGCCCATGCACACACACAGACACGCACGCACGCACACCCGCTCACATGCACACCTCAATCTACCCCAGGATTTGGGTCAGCTGTCTCTGTCAGGCAAGGGCCGCCCGCATAGACACCCGATGCAGGTTGGGACCTTGTGAAAACTCTTGCTTTCTCACGTACACGCACACTGACGTATCAAATTCCCGTCAGACCTCTGACTCAGATTTAGGCTGAATGTTTTTCTTTGCTAAAGAGGGTAATGTTGCAACTTACCACCACGCTACGCCAAATTCCAAAAGTCCAACCACTGAATCCACTCGGTCCTACTGTAAACATTACCTTCACATAGACATTCCAGTTCCTGGCTATGCACGTCGTAAGATGACATTCAAAGAAAAGGCAGGAAGAATTTCACAACCCTAACATTTCAGTTATATTAGCAGTGCTGAGAGAGGCTGGCATTTCAGCAGATGTGTTTATGTACATGCCTTGATCGCTGGAGCTGAACTGTGAAAAGGAGACCTCAGGTGACTCCCAGCACCCGGAAGGACAGGCAGCAGCACTCCTAACCAGTTATTTTACCACTGCAGATCATGCGGTCAAGGTTCAGCCAGCTCGCAGCGTGTGGTGCATGACTGAGTACGACCATAATTATTAGCTACCAGGAATCCCATTGGTGTCCAACTCCCTGCGACAACATCACATCCTCAAAGTGCCTCCCACTCGTGCTAACCTTCTCCTTTTTAATCCTTGGGACGAGACTCACTATATTTGTCAGGTGCAAGCTGGAGTGTCATCTCCAATATGACATGAAACTTTATCATGTTAAACTGCCTGCCTGCAGAAATGGTTAGCAAAATGGCCAAATGCTGCTAAAGAAATGGAACCAAGACAGGGAGGGTCTCACACATGGCGCACCTGAGGAAAGCGGAGCAGCCCCGGAGACACCTCCTCTGAGTTTCTTTAGAGACACTCCCTCGATGGAATAAGTATTTTGTGCAGGCAAGCTGGGGGTGGTCTGTTCTGAAAAACAAGGCCATGCCACGTTCCCCACCCTCCCCTTCTGTCCCCGCACTTGGCATCAACAAAGGGATGTTATGTAACGTCTATTTATAACGTGGCGCTCTCTCCTCGGGCGGCTCAGCGCGAGGCAGCGGAAAGGGGGCTGCAATCAGCGGAGGGCCAGCGCGGCGTGCCTCGCCTCGACGCTATTAGTTGGCTTGTCGCGAAAAAGCAGTGGCAGAGGATGCTGGAAGCTGTGGGCGGGTGGCCGTCGTGGGAGGACATGGGGAAGTGCGTGTCATTCACAATATTTCATTTCCAGTGTGTCTTTCGATATAACCGTCTTATCCGACACATGCACTGCTCCCCGAGCGCCCCCGGCTCCCTCAGGAAGTGCTTATGGACACTTCCTTCAGGATGCCTCACAGGTTCACCCACGCCGGCCGGTGAACTGGAGGAGTTCCGAACTTAGAGAATTTCCCTGCAACTTTCCTACAAATTGATTTTACAGCAAGTTGTAGTACAGACTTTTCATTGGTTCATTTTCATTTCCCAGGAGGTTGTCTTATATGAGTTTCATACTATACTAACATTTATCATAATTAGCATATTAAAAAAACTATATTTATCATCAGCAAAATACACAGCATACAAAGGCAAGGCTGTAACCTATAGTTAAAGGTCTCTGATACTTAAAATTCCTTCAGTTTTCAGGTTCCTTTAACACTCAGCTGCAGTGACAGGAAGGGAAAACTAGCCAGGGGTCATAACAGACCCCTGCCATTACTCCAGGACTCACTGCTACACTTATGTTTCATCTTCCTAATAACTGAACTGCCAAACTTTGGATTATATGTTCTATATGACCTTCTGCCCTATTCATATTGTGCAGCCAGCTCTTTACATCGATCATAAGCCAAATCCAGATTAACTGAGGAATTAGAAAACTGAAGGATTCCTAATTATTGCACATATAACATTAATGGGTTCTGCGAGTTCCATTCCGTATCAAAACGCAAAGTGCTTTCTGCCTATATGAGACCTAGAGCACTCTATGCAAGACTGCAGAATGCCAGAGTATTCAACTAGCATGTCAACTGCAGGCATCACAGGACCCAACTCCGTCAATGAAAGCCAACTTCAAAAGGTTACACAGAGTCTTCAGTCTCAAAGATGCACTGGTGTAGAAACTGAACTATGTGCATTACATATTGTGGGTAATTTTTCCAAAATTAAGTTCTTTAATATCCATGAATCAGAAATAGCCAAAAACACCCCCACTCTGTACTGTAGGTCCGTAATGACATGTAGACGGAGTTCAAGGAAATTTTCGCAAAGCCATTTATCCAGGGGTCACGCCCAGAAAACGCCTGCTGTCAGACTCCTGTGCTCCATGGCATTAATGACCTTTATTTCTCAAGTTAGGCACTTAACCATGAACACTGTCTGTATCTGATCCTACCCTTTTGGCTCCAGCAGAGGGGTTGTCTTCCATGCAGGTGTGTCTTCCTGGCATGTGTGTGTGTGCGTGCAAGTGGCAGTGGTTTGTGTGTCTGCATGAGACTGTGTGGGCGTGCATGCTTTATCAAGTTATTTCTGTTGGGTATGTAGGTCAAAAGCCTGTAGTCAACTACACTACTTGAGTACATCGTGTTTAAGGAAATGACTTAAAGCAGGTGCAAAACACACCCTAGCAGACACTGCAAGTGTTGCATATATATAGTCATACACAGAGGTGGCCCAAAGTGACAGGATATATGCCCACAAACACAGATACGTGAAACCCAAGGAAAATGTTAGGTATGCAGTGCAGAAAAATATCAGTTCCGCTGCTGAGCTGTAAGTGAGTTTCATGGTCAGAGATTGTTCACAGAAAGGTCCTATTATTAGGGGTCCAAGCAGCGTTAGCCCCAAGATCCCTAATGTTTTTATTACTCGTTTTATTTTCATTACTTTATTTAACTTAACACAGTCGCGACTTTTGTGATAGTAGCTTTATGCCTCATTGTTCTCTGCTAATTTGACCCTTGTGTACATGGGACTTTCCAGAAGCACGTTACTAAGGGTAAAAAGTGGTCGATCGCTGTCTGCAAACGCGACACTTAAAAATGTGCAAGCAAAAATGCAAATCACTGTATCATGTTTGGGTTGCTAGAGAATTGTTCTATGGTTTATTAGGGGTATGCTCTATATCATTTTTGTTAGAATAAATACATTTTGGATTCAATTAATGTATTTCCAGTCTTATATATGGATTCATGTATAGTGTAGTTCAGATTTCAGTGTACGGTTGTGCTCAATTAGTTTATTATACACCGTATAATATCCGTACCAACTCCCACAAATAAAGCATCTCTATTATCTCAGTAAACCAGAGCTCACAATAGTCAAACAGACCAGAAATAAAATTTCATTTGTGTCCGACAACTCCACTGATAGGCTCCCCTTGGTAATTTTACTGACATGGAGGCTGTGGGGGGGAGGGGGGGAGAATCAAGCTCGTAATATTACTGCCTGGTTATATGCCTGATGATCACTGAATGTCCACTGTACAGATATAAATTAGGTGATTTCTTTAGTATAACACAGGCACTGAGTGAGGTCACTGCTTGGGGCAGGACGGCAAGGCTTCATAGCAAACAGCCGTCACTGTCGCCGCACTGCCGTCACGTCAGTGCACTGCATGCTGGTCCAGTGTCACAGGCCCGGGGCAGCACAAACCACAGGGTAGCGGACAAACAAAAGGCAATAAACCGAATGGGAAGAAACAAAGCGCGGATGATTGATCAGCTGTGGGGAAGGCGATGAAAGCGATGCAACTGAAGTAACAGTCTGGCGGGAAAGGGGAGCAAAGAGGTGACTCCATCGTGGAGTAAGTGATGGGGAAGCTCTGGGCTCTTCCTGCAGAGCTCCTGTAGCCCTCAATGAGCTTGGAGGACAGAGAGGGACGGCATTCCAGGGAGACTCACCCGACAGCACAGCACTGACCTCATTTCTTGCTTGCACACAGGAAAAATCGAGTGAAGTTCCCCGTGTGGCTTTTGTAATACTACCCACTTCCTGTGTTGCACATACTCCCATTCAGCAGGGACGATTTGGGCCAACTTCTCGATAAAAAAAAAATTAAAAATCTGCTTCATAAAGAGAAGCAGATCCTATTTTCCTAACCATGCCACACCACTGCATGGGAAAGTCCCTAATTAGCAAGGTTGGAAGATACCAAATCCATAGCACATAGGGCAGGCGGATAGGAAGGGTCTCAGTAAGGCAGGGTTGTGACCTGGCCCACTTCTGTTTGTGCCCAGTAACACAGTTCCTCCTCTTCCCCTGGCCGGGAACATCAGGCTTACTCATGGCTTGATTCGTGCCTTCTCCTCTGTTGCTGAACTATGGAACGGATGCTGCCTGCCTGACTGTGGCTCTGCATTATCTCGAAAACAAACAAACCACGGGGCGAAACGCCTGCTCCCCTGGTCATTCCTGCTTTCCATTAAAAACAACAAAAGCCCCTCTGTCCAAACACAAGGAAAACAACCGACACTTATGTAAGGGACTGAGATGTGACGGGTCCGCTGATGTGGGTCGGATTTGTCTGCGCGGCTGTACGTGGTCGAGCAGAAACGGCTGTTTGTTCTTGGAGAGAGATGCCAAGAATTATAGAACAGGCGAGCTTTTTAAGACTGTGTACTGGGCATTAAAACAGCATGAGGAAGTACAGTCGGCACTTTGTTTTTCTGAAGGCCAGATTCAGGCAGACACCCAGAAGGCTCTTGCCTTCAAGGGCATAAAATGAATGTCACGAGAGAGAGAGAGAGAGAGAGAGAGAGAGAGACAGAGAGAGAGAAATAAATACTTTCTGATTAACGCAGAAGAGGTTCTCCAGAAAACCTAATGTAATACATCATGATGTAAGCTGCTTCACATAGGGCCAGAAGGGCAGCTATCTGGTTCTGCATTCTGAAAGATTCTGGTCATTCTGAAACTTGGTTGGAACCACGGCAAAACTGCTGATGCACATGGTGGCATATGGCCATGGGGCTGAAGACAATGCCTTCAAAATGCAAAAATGCTGCCTGAGAATTACCAGCACACAGGCATTGCGCCACCACCTGAGTGGTGCACTTGGAAGGCAAAATGATACAGCAGAGTGACAACCTTTGAATAAAAATGTGTTTTGGATTCAATTTTGGATTCAAAAGCCTGTTATCATCAGAAAAGCATAAGGACATACAAAGTTCTGGAGGATACATGGTTGAAGAAAAACCCAAGAGTATGTCTAAGAGGATTCAAGAAAGTGATACATGAGGGAGAAGTAGATCCCCTGCTCTCAGGGAGAGGGAATACCCCCGTTCCCTGTGGCGTAGGACAAGGGCTCCCCGGGCGCCCTGCTTCCAGCGCTGTGACATGACCTAGTTTAATCCAGAAAGTGGAATGCTTTGAATCCCACTGCATTCTTTGTTCATTCCAAGAGCCCTTATATAACAGTGTAACGTGACTGTCTCTGAGTGGGGCTGTGCAGAGCAGGGACATTATCAGGTAGGACAGCTATGTAAATATAATCTGATTATGCAAGCCGCCTGCTTGCGCAAGCACACACGCACATATAAGTATCATGCTGAGCCGGAGAAAAGGTGCTCGCACTAGATTCAGCCCCCATTTACTGCCTTCGGTACGTTCTGTAGGCTTCACTGAGGGTTTTGGTGAAGTGTTGCATTGCCAAAGCAACCCTGGGGGGGGGGGGGGGGGGGGGGGGGGGGGGGAAGGGACATGTCAGCCAACACCAAGTTTGGACAACATTCAGACAATGAATAAAAAATTGGACCCCCTTCCTGCTTACAGAGGCAGACATTCTTCTGAGATTCATCCATCTTCTTTATGAGTGGGAGAGATGTAAATTATGTAGTTCTGTAGTGAGAACAGTACAAAGGCTGCTGACCTGAGGTGAGGACCCAAGGCGGAAAGACTTACAGTACACCTGCTGGTTAATCTGCACCGGAAATTCATTACTGCTCTCCAGGGAGTGGGGCTTCCTCCTAACAAATCTGCCAACTGGATGGTCCACATACAGTCTTTTCACATGTGCCCCGAAGAATGGGTCCCAAAAAACTAATCATGTGTAATATACATCGTTCCCTAAAACACAGAGTACCAACAGAGACACTAAACAAACTAAAAAGCTGACCTCGTTACCTCATAGGACTCATTTATCCACAAGAACCCATACGTCTAGATTTCAAAGTGCTAATGAGCGCAGACTTGAGAGAGAGGTGCAGCGGCAGAGGAAGGCTGTCACCCGCTCGCATACAGGTTCTTTTTCGACCCCTGCCACATGCAAACTGCGTCGCAGCTCATCAGCAAGGTATCAAGCCAACAGGAACGCTGGTAACCTTTCACGTCGTCCACAGGACCGAGACGGGCCTAAGGGTAGTTTTCAGTGAAAACCACAGATTGGCATCACTTAATGCTTGAGAAGAGCTGCTCCGCTGAGTTCTTAGGAAATGCGGCGCTGCCACGCACCGCAGCGGTACAAGAGTTGGGGGAGGACGTCACAGAACTGGTGCTGAAGATACGGGAGAACGTCACAGTGCTGGTGTTGGGGACTCAGGAATAACACATACAAAGTACGTGCTATACTTCATATATGTGGCTTTGTAATTATTAGAGTGTGGGGTCCCAATGTCCCCACAACGTGATAAAAGCCTGCTACTTTTTATCTTGTGGGGACATTATTCAGTCTTCAATTTTATAACAATCTGTGTCTGCAATCAAAGAACTAAAAATGCCAAAAGCCCCATATCTTGTTTGGCTACTTATGGTTAAGGTTAGGGCTGGGTAAGGGTTAAGGGTATCATAGCCGGTATTAGGGTTATGCCCATAGGAATGAATGGAGTGTCCCCATAATGATAGGAATACAAGGATGTGCGTGTGTGTGTGCGTCTGCGCATATATATATATATAATGTGCATGACTATATATTGTCATAATATATATGACATTAAGTAATTTACATATTTGTAATTAAAAACTTTTTCAACCTTTTGTGATATGCAAACCTATCACCAGTCAATAACTGATGACTTCAAACATTGTCAATTTCTTTCCTTTTCCTTTTATTCTATCTATTGCACTAAGGATCAAGCAATCACACCTTTTTATGCACCTTTTTAATTTTCAGTCTAGGAGTACTGACTACTCAATGTTACGTCACATCAGTAACATCCATACAAGGCCACCTCACCTGGATGGCAGTGTTCCCCCCTTCCAGCAGTGCTATGGCCAGTAAGATGCTCTCCTGGAAGACACGGTCACTGGTGGCATTCATGATGAGGTCGATGACCAGATCGGAAGCTCCTTCCTTGTCCAGGTGACACTGCACTTCCGTCAGGCTCATCTCCCTGCGGCTTAAGGAGCCAGTTCCCACTCCTCCACCTGGGCAGGAAAGAAGCAAGAAAATAACCACAAGCTCACGGACAGCTCTTCAAAGTCAGCCATTTATAAAGACGCTAAAACAACACCTTTTATTCCTCAATACAAAACTGATATCTGACACTGACAATATCAAAGTTATGTTAAACGATTAATACTTTGCTCATTTTAAGGCTTCCTATTGAAATAATTACTGAGTGTTACCATCTTCCAGCACCACACGTTTGGGTCATCTCACTACCTTGTCCTGCAGAATTATGTCCTGGTCATTCACTTATTTACATTAACAAACTCACAAAGCAACCCAAACAAGACTGTGTTCCCATCACAATACATAGCTACAACAATACTGCTATATGTATAAGAACTAGGCCTGTATCTGGGGGGGGTTATGCAGAACTTTTGGTTGTCGAAAATGGTGCCAAGGTCACGCCCTTTACGTGTGAAAGTAAAAACAAAAACAAAAAAAAAAACAATAATGAAGTCTGGGAGAAATTGGATCATTAATTGGCCTCAGAGTGTGGAACTTCCACGTCAGTCAGTGTTTTGTGACGGAAAGGCAGTATCCCCACAGGCTGATAGTGTTCTTTAAAGGCAGCCCTCTCAGTATCGCCTGTCTGCTGCAGACGGGAATAAGGTCCTGGTCCGTTTCGGCACTGCACTGAGAGGGCATTAAAGTGCGGGTCGTACAATCGGCACTATTCAGCTCCTATTTGGTTTTCAAAAATGCGATGAACCAGGGCTGGTGTTTAACTGGCAGAACCAAAGTGCAGAGAGCGGCAGCACCTGTTATCTTTCATGTTTTTCAGTTCTCTTCTTTTCAGCCGCAGATGCGAATGCTGCTTCTTACCAAAGGCAAAATGAAGAACTGTGGCTTCACTTAAAAGGTGTCAGTTTTGAAAGCTACAAGAAAGAGCCTTGGCTGTGTTTGGGGTGGTTTTTAGCTCACCTGCTTGGGTCTTGCCTGACCCTCCAGGGGCCACGGGACCATTACTGAAACTCGGCAGGCTGTCTCTCCTTCCACCGGGTCGAACGTTTCCATAGTAACGGTTCACCAGAATCTGCCTCAGAGCCTCGCCCTGCAGACAGTTGGATAAACGGAAGAGGATCAGCCCCTGAGCTGCAGAGGAAAGGCTTCAGCAGGCAGTGCAGTCACACGACACTGGCGGCTGCACTATTAATGAGGGTCGCTTACATACACCTCTTACAAATGTGGACAGGACTTCAACTTTATAAGAAAGCTCCACAAAACTGAAACCAAAATAAAACTGTGCAAGGACATTAACATTACTTGGTAAAAAGGATGGTTTATGAATGATGGTGAATACATACCTGGCATTATTTCTTAAAATGTTAGGTCATCTGTTCTGCTGAATTAACAAGGCTTTTAGGAGCCGACTAAAAGCCAAAGAGTAGGACTGATAGGGCACAAATATGTCTGCTGAAATTAGTCATTTTGAGTTCGGGGGGGGGTAGTGCGCTAGTGAAATCTTTCCGTTTATTGCCCCCCCAAATAGTGAAATTACTATTTTGCCAGTGACCAGGTTGAAATGACATGTTCAATAGTAGCCCTAGAAAGAGTTGAGCGTGTTTTTCAGCAAGCACAAAACAACATGAGTAAACACACCACCGAAGATGGCCAGAGAGAAACATTTATGAGCTAGCAAATCCATAGGTGCGTGTTAGTACTGTGGTGTGTTCAGCGCAGGTGAAGCCTAGCTGAGGGCTAACATACCCTCTTCTGGTCCTCCAGTTGCTTCTGAGGCTGGTTTTGATCGAGATCCTGAGTGTGATGGGGTGCGTTAGCATCAAGCAAAGGCATTTTCCAAAAACACAAGGAAAACAAACACTGAAGGTGATATCATGCAAATCTGTTAATTTTTGACACACAAGAAAATTGACTTGAGCACGAGAAAGATCGTCATGCAGTGGCTGTCATGCAGTGTTTCACACAGATCCTAAACATCAAAAAACACCAAGTAAATGATGACTTGTGAACTAGCTGTGACTGTTAACAAGTAAGATTATGCTTAAATGAAACCATGCTGCTTACATAAGAACACACCACAGCTGTCAGAAAGGAAAACAAGACTCAAAAGAAATGGGTTTCGTTGACGTTACATAACAGCATGAAATTAAGAAATCAGACCATGGCACTACTGACACAGTAGTGCACCCGCTGAAGCTTCTTTTGGACAATGTAAATGAATTTGGGGTAAATCTCTGTGACAAGCAAGCGAGGGGTGTGAGGTGACAACATAACCCTCCATCGTTGTCTTAATTTAATGTAAGTAAGGTGTGGAGTGAGCTTTCAAAAACGGAAATCCGGTGCCGGACATGATTAAACTGAAAACCAGACAGATGATGTGCTTACTATACGCAGAGGACACCTGTGAACAAACAACCGATATTTCTACAACCAGAATATATGGGCACAACACACACACACACACACTTCCAGGAAATCCCTGGGTTAGAGGCCCGGAGTGTTTAGAGATTAAATTTAGATTTAAAAATAGAACTGAGGCTGACCGCGCCGCATATCCCGCCCCCACACATTAAAGCAGGAAGCCTCAACCTGTTCTTCATAGAAGAGCAAGGAGGTGACATTCTTCCTGAGCTTACATCTGACTGGACCTTCCGTCATGAATCGGCACAAATGAAGCATGCACGTGCAAATGATCAGCATGTCCGATTTCTCTGCATGAGTGTATCAAATGACTTATGTCGTCATGTCTGCCTGGAAATGTAGGAGACCATAAATCTGCAAATAAAAATCCTGTCTTTGGATATAAATAAATAGTCTCTGGAGCAACTGAAGTATGAAAGTCCAGTTATTCCATATGAATGGAAGATTAAAGCAAAGCAGGGGGTCCATTTGTGGTACACGAAGCCGATGGAAGCATCCAGCCCCTTGGTGCGACCGTGAGAAGCCCCCTGGCGGAGAAGATGCTGTGCCCCCATCTCCTTGCCAGAACAGCATGAGGTCTTTTGAATTGTGACAGAAAAACAAGTCTAAAGAGAGAGAGCGAGGTGGGGGGGTGAAGGACCAGCACACATTCGGCACAGTGTGAGCTGAGGTCCCATCCAACCCCACAGCCCTAGTCACGCTGAAGCAGCAAAGGGAAGGGTAAGCCATAGGCATCAGATCGTATAAGCCTGACTGGCATGACATGCATGTGCTCACAGCTTAGTCATGCTGGTACCGGCATCATCAGGATACATCCGGGGAGGGAGGACAGGCTACAAAATCGACCAACGCCCTTGATAAAATCAAACAGGATTCAGAAGAGGATTCAGGCCACATCAAACAATGAGTCTGTGGGAATGTCTGTCACTTAGAAGAAAGGCATGGGGGGAGTGAAACATATCTGCAGCGTCTCAGAAAAACCACAACGTCTATAATCTAACTCAGAAGCCCTTTCCTCAACTGTCTCTGCCTCAGCAAGAGTAACAGCCACACACAAGCTCGCAAAATCTATTCATTTATTAATTTACAAGAATCATATCATTTTCTGTATACTGTAGTTAGAATACCCAACCATAAACCAAGAATCCCAAAGCAAAATTCTCTGTGCTTTCAGGTATATTAGCTACAAAAATCAAATCTGTGGCTCCTTAATTCCAGTTTAGTCCATTCCCACTCATGGGCCATTGAAGTCACCTAACACCAGCAATGTGGCTTTTTGGATATACCAATCTGAAGAGTCGGCTAATCATGGCGTTTTCTTTGTGAAAGGGTCGAGTTAAAGTTTCAAGAGGTAGCGTCAATTAATTTACAGATGGTCACCAACTGAAGAAGTACAATGCTTGCACTACTAAATATTTTAAATTCTTTGAACAATAATTTGCATAAAAACAGAGATTCACAGAATGAATGCATATTTGGAAGCCTGAATTTCCATCAGGCATGCACTAATGAGGACTCGGCTGGAGTCTGTGGCCCTTCAGGGGGAAGAATAACTGTCAATCCAGCAGCTCCAATAAATCCGAGAACAGCACAGGTGTTAGACACCAGTAAACCTCATAAATGAATCCATTAATGAAGACTGAAAAACTCCTTAAATGTCATGATAATGACAGATTGAAATGCTCAGAGGTCAGTTTTACAGCTCCCCTCTCCTGCTGACGATGACTGAAAGCAGGCAGAAAGCCTTGGTTTCATCTGCAGTCAAACAATGTTGGCTGGCAATAATGGAATGAACCCACTGGTCATTACAATCAGCAAAAATGTGTCAGCTTATCTGTAAAAAGTCTTCCAAATGAAAAAAAAAAAAGAACACAGGCTTGTTCGTGAAGTGCTTTAGAAGTATCCAACAAATGCCTTTTCCAACAAGGCATTCAGCCTTAGAAGGATATATACAAATGAATGTATTTGAAGGTGACATCATTTCGCAAGCTGGATATCAGCCCAGTACATCCCAAGCAGACGTGCCGGTGGGGGGGTTAGGGGCGTGGCTGTATTGCCACAGCGATAGGCGGTGCGGCAGTGGGGGGGGCAGGATGCAGCCTAGACCTAGCTAGTCAATCTCTTGAGGCCCGCATTACTACATCGGCTCTGACCTTAAGGCCTATAGGCATGGAACAGTTACCAGGGTATGACCTCGAGGATCCCTGATTATGGCCAATGCCCATCTGGCAGGGCCTGCAAACACTGGCCCCCCTCCCCATCTCCCTTCCTCTGCCAGTGTGCAGCCGCACTGCCAGGGTCCTGCAGTAAACAGCTCTGGTGCACTTTTATTGGCAATTACTGCTGAAGGTCACACATCAGTGAAGAGCCTGAATTCCAGGAAAAAAAAAAAGCGTCAGTTCTTATGTAACTCCCGCCTGAGAGCTGGCGGGAGTTCAAGAATCGTGCAGCCTGCAGACTGGGGAAAAACTAGGACACCATGGCGCAGCGCTCAGACATGTTCACAGTGCCCCCTGCTGGACCACACTGATAGCAGGAAGGGTAGGCGGGCAGAGCCCAAGAAGAGGTGGAATGAGAGGGAGTTGGGGAGGGGGGGTTGAGGAACCACAAGGGAGGAAATGCTGACGTCTAAAGAGGTTAGCGAGAAAGAATATGGTGAAATCTAAAAGGAGAGAAAACGAAACATGGACAGAGGGCAAGAGTGTAAGGGCAGGGCAAGGGGTTGGGAAGCAGGCAGCTTCACATGCTGCTGTCGCTTTGCAGGAGGGGGGCAACCGCTCAGCTGGCTGTGACACGGTGAAGGAGACACACATGGGGAGCCTTTCCGGTGCATCCGAACAGTCTCCATTATGTAATGGCAGTCCTGAGAGTACAGATTGAGGCTCCTACGCTGTCTTGTCACACTGTGGGACAGAGGACAGCCAGGCAGGATGTACGGGGCGAGCATTCTCCTCCCCGGCCCTTTCTGACTGCCGACAATTCACTACTATTGTTATGGACAGCAGTGTTCCTCAAACCAGTTCTCAGCGACCCTCCCAGATGGTCTGCGTTTTTGTATCCCCCCCCCCCCCCCCACAACTGCCAGGGAATTGGGAGAGAGCAAAAACGCAGACCATCTGAGGGACCGTGACTGGGAAAGTAGTGTTCAGCCAGATAGGACAGTCAGGACGTTGCTATGGGATGCGAGTGGACGAGGGAGTGAGTGGGGGGGCGAGACGCATTCCATGAAAGGTGCTTGGACTGAACATGTGTCTTAGATTCACACGCATGCATGCACTTCCCGTTATGCATCTCACATAGTGTATTGGCCTGACACCCAGGACAGTTTCATACACATTTGCTGACACATGGCCCCATTTCACAGGACATAATTACTTGTATGAACTTTCTTCCCAGGAAAATGGGGCTTTCAGACGTAACCAGTTCCTGTAGTGTAACCAAGACAGCTGTTCCTGTTGAGGCCTGTCTGTTGTATTCAGCACCTGTTCCCCCCCCCCACTCCACACCTACATGGTGCAGCCCTGGAGCAGTGAGACACGGGCACGCTTCTCACACTCTCCTTTCAGCAGGTCATCCTCTACAGGTCTGCGGCACTTTGGAGCAGCGGGGCCCGTCTGACCTGGCATGGCTTCCACTCCTGTCCAGCGAGGCCACCTGGGTGGCTCACACATGTCCAGCACAGCTCAGCAGACACGCCGAGTTAGGCGTCTGCTGGAACAGCACACTACGACCATCTATTAGGACTTCAGTAACAAGCAAACCAGAATATGGCACAAGCTAATGGCAAATTTCTAAATTAGTAGAAAATGAACTAAACCCATTAAATCTAAAGTATATGACCCCTTTTATATTAAAAAGGTAATGGACAACTTTCACTATCTTTCCCTTCTGAAAACTGAAAAAATACCATTTATTTACTCTAAACCATGCATGTAAACTAGATTCTTAATTGCATTGTTCGTTTCAATGAATTATGACCTCTTAGAAACAAAATATGACAAAGTTTGGCTTGGGTGGTATATTTATCATATTGCCATACTGTCCAGACATTATACCATGATATATGGCAGCGTTTCTCTCATTTCTTTGTCCTGGGGCCCAGTCATATCAGGCTTTGGGGCTGCAGAAGCACGGACCGGCAGTAACCTTGTCACGGACCGGTGCCGGCCCATAGTTTGAGGAACCAGGTTATATGGTATTTTGACAGTATTAACAAAAGCAAAGCTATTCCAGGTGGGGAGGGGGATGCCCATAACAAAATTCACCAAGATTTGTTGCCAAAATTTCAGAAAACTCCAGTATAGCATATAACCATTTCACTGTCCAAGTCAACAACATAGGATGCTTGTGTGTGGCTGCATAACACACACACCTTCACAATGACAAGCACATCTCATAAGCTGCACACGGACAGCACAGCTGTGCATTTTAAAGAGCAATATAGTTCTGACATCTTTCAGGGGTAAAAGCGCGAGGCCCAGGCCAGATACAGAAGCCTTGAACAGAAAATCAGTGGTTGTGCATACAGAACCCAGGACTGGACTGGGCAGATCACACAAAGGCAGGGGGGCTAAAGCCAAGCAGTAAGGAGCCGCCAGAGCCGTAGTGTAAAGCAAAACTTTCCATGGAAGTCAGGATGAAAATACCACCATTCTGCCAACATATGAAGTTTTTTTAAGCACTCCTCTAGTACATGAATCCCCCCTGAATCTGCAGAATAAACTCGCAGAAGGAAACCAAGTAATAAAACAAACCAGCAGGTTAATATCTCACTGGAGTGCCCAGGGCACTGAGGACAGGACAGTCCTATCTATGGGGGTATATCTACAAAGTATTAATTTCGGCTAAACACACATGCCACTGTCTATTACAGGCTTGAGGAAAACTGAATGCTGACTGACTTTTTTTTCCAGGCAGGTGACTGCAAGCTTTCGGGAACTCGACCACACCAGGCGTTACCACGGTAACAGTCACATGAAACAAAGGAACAAGCAGGCCTACTTACTGACCTCAATTTGTACCAGGAAGGGGTGTAAGATGGATGGATGACAAGTCAGCACAAGAACAGACAAAAAAAAACACTTCTACAGCAGACCTACAAAGACACTAAAACAGAGACTAAAAAGGAACTGCTCAACCTCTGCCATATCCATTTCATCATCAAAGGCAATCAGCTGGAAGAGAAGAGTATAGAGCGAGAGTTAGTCCATCAGAAAGAGTGCATTAGCAGCATGAGAGGACATGTGGGGCCATGGCAGACAGCAGACCCGCTGTGTGAGAACGTGCTGATGATTCTGTGCCGCGTGAGGGCTCTGTGCTGCGTGAGAGGGGGCGGACGACTCTGTGCCGGGTGAGAGGGGGTGGACGACTCTGTGCCGTGTGAGAGGGGGCTAACATCTCTTTGCCGTGTGAGAACGTGCTGATGATTCTGTGCCGTGTGAGAGGGGGCTGACATCTCTGTGCCGCGTGAGAGGGGGCTGACATCTCTGTGCCGCGTGAGAGGGGGCTGACATCTCTGTGCCGTGTGAGAACGTGCTGATGATTCTGTGCCGGGTGAGAGGGGGCTGACATCTCTGTGCTGCGTGAGAGGGGGCTGACATCTCTGTGCCGCGTGAGAGGGGGCTGACATCTCTGTGCCGCGTGAGAGGGGGCTGACATC
>JAODKL010000107.1:25079295-25094021 GCA_026780765.1 Petrocephalus schoutedeni
CCGGAGGACAAGTCTCACCAATGTGGCAAAACTGTGCACATTTACACATGCAGATTGCACGCTCTTTATTTATGCCTATTAAAAAAGAAAAAATGAGGACAAAAATGAAGCTGGAATAAAGATCTTTTTTTTTAAATAACAAATGATTTAGATGTATAAAATTTTTATACATTTATAAATTATTATGAGCTATAATAAAGGATTCTTTATTATAAAGCGCACAAAAAGTGTTTAAAACAAAATTACAAAACAGAATGTCTCTATTACATTGCAACTTAAGATTAATTATCAGGAGATACCTTCATTCATGGTAGTTTACACATTGTGCAGTATAATACTTACAGCCATTTTAGACAGGTACTCTGAACAGGACTGTATGCATGGGGTCTGAGATCTAACTTATTAATCCCAAATGTGTGTTTGTGATTTCCCTGGAACCGGCATGCCACTAAACACGCAGCTTACAGGAAGAGTTCTGATGATCACACGCTTTGCCACGCGGCAATCCATGCCACGCTTGAGATAAGACAATCCCTCTCTAATGCAGGTGCCCCTTCGTTGAGAGACTCAGCCTCTGTAATCCCAATCAGCAGAGGCGCCTGTGCGTAAGCACAGCATGGAACTGCGTCAAAGGGCTCATGTGTGCAGACACGGGCACACGGCGGCCGAGCACGAGCCACGGTCATACGTGGTTACATGTGAGGGCTTAAGAACGTGTGGCATATTAAAGTCAGCCACGGGTTAAACGGCAGCCCAATGGGAAACAAAGTGCCTCCTCCACCTGAAGCATGAAGGTAGTTGAAACCTCCCCTGGTGTTACTCATGGCAGCACCCCCCCCCGCCCCCCCCCCCATATGATGTACCCCAGGAGGAGGACCAAACGGAGCCATTCCAGCCTGCTGTATCTTACTTGCAGATGAAGCCACCGCTCTCACACTTCCTGCGGGAGTCTGTGTTCTCCGGGAAGAGCAGCTCCGGCCGGTGCAGCACATCCACCAGCACGGAGAGTTCAGCCTGGACCAAAGGCCGCAAGCGGTCCTCCAGAGCCGACACGATGTCCTGCAGGAGGGGACAGGCAATGCGGATAGGTGCACTCACATATGCACACACAGACACAGACACACACACACACACACGTATTCCTACCCAAATGGGGGGCGTCCATTCATTTCTATAGGAAAAACCCGAATCCCAATCACAACACGCTTAACCCTTACCAAGCCCTAACCTTAACCATAAGTAACCAAACAAAATATAAGACTTTTGGCATTTTTACTTTTGATTGGATTCACAGATTTTTATAAAATGAAGTACTGAGGGCTGAAAAAAAACACCAGTCATTTCTTGAGGATGTGCTATACTTGTGAGGTCCTTTGGTCCTCACAAGTATAGCAAATCCTGAACACAGACACACACACACCAAGCCTGTATACAAATACATACCTATACACAGACCTATTTACATACGTATCATACAGATATACACTGCAAGGATAAAAAAAAAGTCACGCACTGTAATATTTCATCAGCCTACCTTTAGCCTTCATTATGGCTTACATTTGTCGTGGCATTTTTTACTGAGATCTTGTGCTTATGAAACTTATGAAACTCATTTTGTTACATCCTGACTTACATTCATTTCTTGCTGAGATCTTGATGATAGGTGAGTTGTACCACTCCATAAAGTCTTCTACAGCACATCCCAAGACATTCAATGGGATTAAGGTCAAGATTCTGCGGTGGCCAATTCATGTGTGAAAATGATTCGTCATGCTCCCTGAACTGCACCATCACAATTCGAGCCTGATGAATCTCAGCATTCTCGTCCATGCCATTAGGGAAGGAGAAAATCCATTGATGGGATAACCAGGCCATTCCGTAAATTCAGGAACTCAGCCGACTTCATATTATTGCTGCATAATATTGCTGAGCTGTAATAATGATCCAGTCATTGGCTCTTAAGCACTTGCTGATTTAAATTCAAATGGTGACTTTTTTTTTGGCCAGCCAGTGTATACCATAAGTCAGGTCACAAGAGACAAACATGACCCAATGATACTGGAGAGCTTTATGAAGCTGGCCACATATCACTGCATAAGACAGCTTCATTTTCTGTATGGAGATACAGAAATGACCTTTCGGAAACTGGTACCAGTTATCTGTTATCAGAACCATTTCCTCCATTCCCAGTTTCTCATTAATTTATCATGGGTAGGAAAATTATTCCCAGTAAAGGGAGTCAACTGGGCTTCCATCCAAACAAGCTGCTACTTGAAAAAGGTATAATATGCCAATTCAAAACAATAAAAAAGTAATAGTAATAAATAGTAAAAGTAATATTTAGAGTATTACTGACACTTAAATTTAATGGGTTAATGGGTAGATTTCCCCCAGTCTCCGGAAAAGGGTACACTGCACACACATAATCTAAAGCAGCCGTGGAGTGAAACACCTTCATCCCCAGAGGCCCTGCTCCTGAACACAAATGCTGTGACCCAAGTCAAACACGCCTGTGTTAGAGGGCAGAGGCCCGGTAAGAATGTCCATGCGGGTCCCCCACTGTGGGCTTGACTCTCACCTGGAGCCTCTCGATGATGTTCCTGTAGTCCCGTGAGGTGGTGAGCACCGAGTCACGCCGTGCAGCATTCCGAGCGGACAGGCGCCAGCTCATGGCTGTCTTCTGCACAATGTTGTTTGACTTGACAAAGAGGCTGTTCACCTGGCTGTCCAGGTCCACTGGTATTGCGATTGCTCGACTTTTGGCTACAAAAAGAACACTTACTTACAGTTTACGCTTTGACCTAGGCTGAGGATTATGGGTAAAGGGGCCAAATATTGGTGGTAGAGCTATAGAGCTCTAAACAACAAAAATGAGTCAAATTCTTTTTATAGGGACAGGTGGCCACCTAAACTTCCCTTAGGTTATATTTAAAAATGTAAGCTAAACCCTTAAGCTAGAATTAAAATTACATGATAAGTGACTAACTGACCCCCAGCGGAAGCAGGCCTCTGGTTGTAGGGAGAACATGGTACTTACCCACATCAGAAAGCACCTTAATACAGCTCTCTACAGAGCCCTTCTGTGCAGGAAGCAGCCAGTTACAGTGATACACCCGAAAGACGCCCTGCAGGAGCTGCACAAACACAGGCTGCCGGGTCTGTCAGAGAGCGGAGGGGAGAGGAGAGAGAGGGGCGTTAAGATGAACAGCATGGGGGATAGGGAATGAGTCAGAAGTGCAACATACAGTGGGAAAAAAAGTAAAACGGTATAAATGATTATGTAGAAAGATCATGTGGGGGGGGGGGGGAGAAGGGAGTGAATGAGACAGAGGCAGAAGTGAAGGTGTGAGAAAAAAACAGGAACATTACATGCCAGGATGAGGAAAAGAGGAGAGAGAAGTATCAAAAATGCTGCAGCAGTATCTCCACCATATATTGGTCTGTGAGCTCCAGGCACCACACAGACAGAGCTACAGAAATTGGTAGCACTTCCTATGAGGCCCATATTCATAAAGACCAAGAACTGTACTTATAATTCACTGTAGCACATTTATAAAGTATGATAAACATGGCTGTAACTAACTATTTATAGCCATGCATAACACATTATAGTTGTACATATTATGCATTATGAATGCTTTATGAAGGTCTCGTCAATAATGCACTATATATAGATATCTTTATAATGCAGTACAAAGCATTCTTAATGCTTCCACCAACCACTGTAATGCATTATGAAGGTATCTATTATGCCTTTTGATAAATATTTATAGCCATGTCTGCAGAGTTTTATGAATGCATTATTATTTGTTATGAATTCATTTATAAATGACTAAAAATGCGACCTCAGGTAAGGTGTTACCCAGAAATCTTCACATGTGATTTCATATCTTCAGAGCTCATACCATAAAGTTCACAAATTATTTACAACGTCACCAGCAAATTCAGGAAATTAACCTCAAAGATATGTCAAGCCTAGCCTTGTACAATCTTAGTTCTCTCCTCTCTAGTAATGTGCCAGTGTCACGATACCCCAGCAGTTCCTAGGGCTTGAAAAACTTATTTTCTTAAACCCAACAATGAATCAATTAAAATCCAACAGCCCATGCACCCAGCGAGGCAGTGTCAAAGAGGACATGGGCAGAGGCCCAAGCCCCTGCGTGTGGAACGGCAATTTCCCCTCAGTGAAACCGGCATAAACAGGCATGCAAATGGAATGCAAGTGATACACAACCAAAACCAGAATAAAACCCCAGTGAAACTAGCAAACATATTATATTTAAACACTGTGCCATGAATCAAAAAATGGCTTGCTTAATTTAAAAGCCATAATGCTCTCTAAGACATGGTGAGCCAATGACATACACTCCCTGTCAAGTCCCAGACTGGAGGTGGAGCCCAGGACTGGGGTGTCCAACCACTGACCCACAAGTATCCCCCACTCAGACAGGCTGGCGGGGGGGGCTGATTACACAAGACAACACCTACAGTACCCAGTGACACCAAGTGAGTGCAGTCATTCTACTGAAGTTTAAATACCTCTAATATTTTGCCCAAAATGTATTCCTGAAGTGAAACAAAAAATGCACCAAATTATAAGCAAAGAAATTTCCTACAGATGTGAAACTTGTGGCCTCACTGGGCCTCACTTTGTTACAACCCTACATCTTCCGCTTAACGTCTGTTTATCTCCAACATGCATCAAACAAAAAGCCACTTTGCTACAACATGTGACTCAATAACTTTCCCGTGGCTCCATTAATTTGGGATTTGGGGGTCCATATTGTTGACAAGGGCCTATTTCAACTTTATCACAGATCCTTATATTATATAAGGAACTGAGAAATGAATTAAGGGTTTACCAGTTGATTTCAAAGAAAGCCAGTTATGGTTTAAACAGAGAATAGTTAATAATTTATAAGCTAAAAGAAAATATTTGACAAAGAAAGAAAATGCATAAGTAAAAATTAATTAAAGTCGTTTAACGACACTGAAAAGGGATTGTGTTCTGGTTTAACAAACAAACAAAGCCTTTCCAGTAAAACAGGAAATAAATTCCACTGGTCACTTGCATGCTCACCAGTGGGCCCTAGTCCAAAACCAATTGGGTAATCTTGAGAAACCCAGACACTCATTACCTCATTTCCCAGACCCTCACGGGGCGGGGGGAGAGGTAATCCCATGAATCAGCCACTGCGTGTTCGTAAGTCAGTAAGAAGGCAAAGTGATACCTTAAATGCGAGGCTGGAATATACGATATAAATGTCTTGCCCAGAATGCAGTAGAATGCTGCAACATCTGGCATCGACGTGAAGAGAAACTAAATGTTAACAGCACAGAGACCGGAACTGGATCTTCACCGGCACCTGGCTGTAAACACCATCTGCTAACACCGATAATTAACAGCCCCATTCTGAAGGAACACACAGGGGGCTCAGCCACTATCAGAAGGAGGTCCGAAAAATGTTCATTACAAGAATTTATATGACTCGTTTAACGTACAGGTGTCTGTCACAGTGCCGATTTTCCAGATGAGTGAGGAAAGTGTTCAATAATAATTTTTGAACAGTTTGTAGCATTCTCTACATTTACAACCATTTACAACTAAATTTTTTTTCCATTTAGATTCAATTGCTCAAACAACTGGATGGGTCACAAAGACTAATGGTGACAGCCCATTGCCAGGATTACCTGCAGACTGGTACTCTGATCTGAGAAGGGAGAGCTAAAGAAGGTGGTCACGATGCTCATGACCGTCTCAGTCACATAGCGCTCCAGGACTGTATCGGCATGCTTCCTGTCACTCGTGTTGTTGCATACCTGCAAGGGTAGAGCTCTCAGGGCCTGGGGTCTCAACTGCAGTCCATTTCCACCATCAACACCAGTATAAACCTTACCAAGATGTTTAAAACACTCCATATGATAGATTCAGATGCATCTCTGGCATTATTTAAACATTTGACTAAGAGATTAACTAAAAAGTGTCACTTATGGCAAGAGGGAATAGCTTTTGTACTACAGGGGGTTTCCTAAAATGGGGAGAGCACAGAATAAATTCTTATCGTTACCCTGCAGATGTCGACCAGGAAATTCTCAAAAAGCTTCCACATGTGGTTACTGGTATAGATCTCCTTCATCTCCACCTCGGTGTCCACATAGCAGTGGTTTAGGAAGTTGATGTAGGCAATTTTCACCTGGAGAACAGAAAAGAAAATGCATGTGTTAAACTGAGGCCGAATTTTATGGGAACTCTTGGTACATGCGTTTTTAATGGCCTGCAGGATTTTTTTTTTTTCCTCCACACAACAAGTTATATCCAACACCTTCTGTTTATCGTTAGTTACACTCAAGGCCTTTCTGACAGATGGCTCCAACGATAGTGTGTGGGATCTCCTCCACACCAGTGAGTCAGCCTGGATGTTGCATTCCATGCTTAAACACTGTGTAGTTCTACAGACCAATTCAGCTGAAAATATGATGAGTTTTATAACAAACAATTTATATTTTTATAACAAACATGTGGTCTCAAACAGGCAGAGTCAGGAAGAATGAACGGGCAGACGGACAGATAAAGTATGTCTATCTATCTGTCTTTCTGTCAGTCTATCTGTCTGTCCATCTCAAAGGAATAAATCGATTCCAAGAAGATTCCAAGAATAAACAGTACCGCTCAACCATGCCTGCAGCCAGTGCTATTACCTCTGGGATGCAGTCCTCGTGCGTCACCACGCGGACAATGTCATCCAAGGGCAGCAGCGAGTTGCACTTGATCTCCGTGTAGACGTTCTTGCCTTCGGTGCAGACGGCCAGCAGCTCCACCAGGTGGATGTGGTACATGAGCGGGCTGTTCTCATCCATGCGGTCGCGTTCCGACCGCATCATCTGCACCAGTGTCTGGAAGGAGGCTCTATCATTGTAGAAGACCAGCACGTCCTCCCCTGCATTTACCAGCTGTGGGCCGAACAAAATGGAAATTAAGGTTTTATAACAATAAACATGCAAGTATTTACTTCACCGGTGTATATGGACATTATGCGTGATATACATATATACAGTAGCTGGATAAGTAAAAGCTTTAAACTGTTAAGTGAAGCACAGGATAGAGAGGTTTTATCCAACTTCTGTGGTAGACAAAATGAACACCTCCAAACACATCTATTTGCACCTCTTCTAACTGTATACTCTTGTGACAATTTACTGGTTCTAAATAAACTAAGCAGATAATGCTTGTGGGAGGTTTACGTATACAAAAATGTACCGAGGGCAGAATGAAGAATGATTGGTTCAGAGAGATAACTAATCAGATTGTAGAAGAGGCGGATCAAGATATATGACTGGTTGTTTTGACACCTGACAAGATCTGAATCTCTCTCTGAACCAATCATTTTTCGTTCTGCCCTCAGAACATTTTTGTGTAAGTAAAATTCCCATGTGCATAAATAACATGCGTCTCAACTTACAGACATAAGAACCATTTTCCTGCAGCCCCTTGCTGCAGTTCGCTGAAGGTCAAGTATTCAAAGTGCTCAGGCTGAATGAACCAAGGATGTGAAAATAAGACCTTCAGTGAAGGCCAAATGTCTTTTGTTCAAATTCAGCTGTCATGTCAAATTTCACCAACTGACTTATTAACAGTTACGAATAAATTTTACAATTTGGGCTGGAGGTATCTGGCATACAGTGCTAAACCACGGATTGTTACTGACATAATTTGCAAAATGTAAAAATGAAAACAGGTATAGATCTGATCCACATAATTTTTTGGGGGAATTTAGTAATAAGATTCATCAGTTTTGAAAAAGTTTGAAATGGATTTGTGAAAAAATACTTTGGGTGATTGCACTAATGAGAGCGTGTCTGAGGAATACTGGTCCCAAAAAATATGTATTCCCCGTCCGGGAAATTTTTAGTACATGTTAAATATTAGATTTCTGTCATTTGCTTTAGAACAAATTAAAGGGAACTGCACCTTTAGTTGTATGAGTAAATTACATTTAACAACTGTAAAACCAAAGTTCATAAACAACTCATGTAGCTCTTGATTTCTTCATTCAACAGTTCCATCAAAACGAAAGAGTTCATTAACAGCTGAGCCATCACAAAAATTACCATGCACTGCAGCTCTCTGAAACAGATATAGCCCAGAATTTATAAATAGCTGAAGAAAGAGTCCTTCAACAAGCTCACAAGGGGTGAAAGAGAAGGACACCAAAAGATGCTGGATTCACATGAGGGAACCAGTGGCAGGTACAAGGCGTGAGTTTTCACCTCAGCCATTACGATGTCCTGACATTTCTTAATGAACTTCCCCTCAGCCTTGACGATTGTCTGTAAGAACTTGAGGTACTGCACGTTCCGGCCGTGCGTCTCGATGCAGTGGACAAAATGCTGAACCACCCGCTCGTTGATCTCGCTGCAGAGCTGGAAGTTGTTCATGAATATGTGCTGCATGGTTATTGCCTCCAGGATCTGCAGCACAGCAAACACAAGCAGACAAACAAGTTCGAGCTGAATACTGAAGCCCAGTTGCAAGAGAATCCTTTTGCTCTGCCTTCTATTCCCAATATGCTCACCCCAGGGTTTAGAAAGAGGTTGATATGCTTGTGAAGCAGGGCCTGGTTCTGCTGGTTCCCTGCACAGAAGTTCTGCAGAAACTGGTGGGCCAGCTTCATTATCTCCTGCATGCGAACATCCTCCCCCTGTACACACAAGAAATATTCATGCCAGATCACTGTTTCTCTACGGTAAGTCACTATGCTAGTCCAGTTACCAATAACTGTTCTGAACATGTACATCAACTGAAATGTCCTGTTGTAGATTTGACTCTGGATAACTTTGCTCCCGTGTTCAGTTCAATAACCTCTCAAACACCCCCCTTTTCAACCTAAGCACCACCTTCTCGTAGGGGATCTGCAGAAGTTCCAGGACCACCGAATGGGCGCCCATGTTCCTCAAGAGCCTCTGCTGCTGCTTCCTGCTCTTTCGACCAGACGCACCCTCCTGAACACACAGCTTGCTCAGTCGCAGCAGAATCTGAGCAAATGTGGCAGAAAAGAGACTAAGTGCCAAATCAGCACAGCTCAACCCTGGGTCACGTGCATATAAGAGTTTGTGAATTCATTACTAAATCCTTAAAAAGAAGACCCAAGACATCAAAATAATTTGCCTTCTAAAAAAGGAATGTGCCCCAACATATGTCACAAAAAAAACTGTAAGGATGACAGTCTGTGTCTGACAGAGAGATATAGTAGAAACCCCTGTATGATTACACCACATAGAGAAAATGACAAGTATACCTCTTTTACAACTCGGTAGTTATAACTGCTGGTGCTTTCGAGTTTCTTTGGTTTTTCTGAGCTACTTGAAGTCTTATCTCCCTAAAAAACAACAATTAATATAAAAGGCGTTAGACAAAAGTATGCCTTAACTAAGTTTACTTGGAACAGATTAAAAACAAAGACTAACTGTCATGGTTAAATTACAATTATGCAATGGTGAGCCTACCTTCTTGTGGTCTGACTCTGATGGTCCATCACCAGGGTCAATGCCTTCATCTGGACCCTGCCGCTTGTAAACCCACAGCTCTGACTTCTCTACAATGGAGCGAAGTTGGTCCAGGTCTGACTTGATCTGCTTGTAGTTTTCTACATCCTGACTTGTCACCAACAGTTGAACCTAAAATAGGATATTGGTGGGGGTGAGGATGTCATACAGTTCCTACACTGAGTTCTGACAGAAATGGGAGAGACATTGCCATGAAGGGGCAACCCAGTCCATAAACAGACTATATATGTCTTTACCGTATATTGAATTAACGTGACAAATGATGTGATTTCTTCTCAAGACATCTGCATGGATGGATACCTGCTTAAAGGCCTGCAGGACCTCCTGTCGTTGACTGAAATGCCTGAAGAGAAGGTGAAGAGCCCCAGACACCAGAGGAGGGTAATCATGCATTGTCAAGTGAAGAAGAACTCTGAGGAATGTCCTCCCCCCATGGTCGTCTAGGTCCAAGGGCGTATTCTCCTCGCTAGAAATGATCAAAACTGTCACGTCAGCCAGGCAATCCTATATGCCCAACAACAAAAATCTAATCAAGTACTAAGTAAAACACTAACATCAGTAACAGCACCACAGCAATTAGGATAACAGTCTTATGGGCTTACAGAAAGAGAACTACACAGTAACTTTAGCCGAGTGACCCTAAACAAAAACAAAAGGTGCTTTTAAAGCATCACTTAGATAATGCATGCAACTACCAGACATTTTTGGAGAACGAAGTCTGATTAAGATGCCAGCAGACAAAACACAAGCTATATTGAAGTCCTATGACCTTTTCTGTTCAGATGGCCCTCTCAAATTTCCACGAAAATGTTTTCATGAATATTAGATTTCCGACAGTTTAATTGATATACATTGTCTTATTGACCATAATCATATTTTGGAGAGCTTTCCAAATGCTCTATTACATATTAGAAAGCATTTCTGAACTGCATCCAGGTCCATGTCCAGCTGTACACTGCAACAAACTGTTTCATGAATGGACTTGAGCATCGCGTTCACTTTTAGCCAGAAAGCCTTTACCTGCCACCAAAGATACCTTCCGCTTGCTCCTCTACATGCTCAAAATCCAGTGCTCCTTCAAAAAAATAAAGTACAGAAATCACTGAAGATTTTAAAATGGAAAACAGGAACAAGGTTTTTTATAAAGTTCTAAAGCAGCTGCATTATAACTTCATAAAGACATCAAAGCTTTGAAATATTTGTGACTATTGACAACTGCTGTACAACTGCTGCAATAATAAGCAGTGGTATAGATAATTATTAGACAGAAGCAGAAGTTATACCTATAAATAATAAATATGTGAATACATATTCACAATATGACTTTGAAGAATGACTCATCCCAAGACAGGTCTGTCATATATCATTAAAGGTTTTCAGCAATTAGTTCTCCTTGTTTCAACCCAGTGGCGATGATCTCACCTGGCATGTTACTAGGCAGTTCCTGACTGCTGGCCAGTGACAGGTCTGCCTGAGAATTGCTCTCATCAAACTCGCGTTTGAAGATACAAAGCAGGCAGGAGATTCGATAGTCCAAACGGACATTTAGGATGAACTATGGAAACCAAAGGCAGAGAAAAAAAGTGAGACTTTATACCTATGAGTTGGATCTTCTTGACCATGCCCCATTAACCAACCATGATTAATGTATGACTATGTGAGACGTGATAAGGATGGTAGGCAAGATCCAACATTTGCTGCATCAAGTGTGTTACCTGGAGGATTTCAATGATCTTCAGCTTAGTGTCCATTACCAAGATGTCTTCCTTCTCTGGCTCAGTTTGTGTTTTGACAACATCTCCATTTGGTGGGTTGACAGGGGCCGCAGGTAGAAAACCACCACCTCTCAGGACCACCTGGGTCATCAGCTCACCCACGCCGTGTATGGAGCGCATGACATTACTGCCTGAAGGCACAAATAATTATCAAACATCACATGCCCCTCATACAACCTGAGCATTGCAGAGAGCCTGGGTAGACTGACTGTCAGCCCAGCATTGTAATCCATGCTGGACTGGTCAGCTAAGTCAGGACTAAAACCAACAGATATAGAATGCTTTGGGATGAGGAGGTCAAACCCACACTATTGATGTTACCTTTGCTCTCGTCCCCCTTTTCTAGTTTGTTAATAGGAAAGATGGTACTGACATGGACACAGTCCAAAATGGCCAAGAGGATTTTAGTCAGCCTCAGAAGGTCACTGAAGTTGTAGAATCCAAAATAAATCAGGTTCCTTGCTAAATTCACAACCTTTAAACAGAGCAGGTAATTTTGTATTTAGTACATGGAATTTACTTTTGAATTAGTTTTACTATTTGTTACAAATATATTTTTCAGACGAACCCACCTCAAAGGTCAACTTGTTTTTCTCTTTATCGGAGAACGGGAAGCTCTGACAAACCACATCCCTCAAATAATTCTCCACAAACTCCATGGTCTGAGCAAATCGCTCTTTAATCTCGTCTTTGGATGTTCCATCATTGTCATAGCTGTTTGGATTGTAATGGGTTTTTAAAGGGTTTTTAATTTCTTTTGTTTTCCTTGCAGCGCTCCAGCCCGTTAAATAATTACTTGGCTGTGCTGTGATATGTTAATAAGGCTTCCACAACGTAAAAGTACCATGCATTACCTCTTTAACTTAGATAAGATAAGTGAGCACGAAGTCTATAAGGGTTTATGCAGAATGCACTTACTCGTCAATGGCGATTTGGGATGGGATCTCTGACCACAGGCGGGCATACTTGACTGGCGTGACCTGCTCCTGGGGGTCACGGTCCACATGCATGTGCAGCATCATGCGAGTGAAAGAGGCACGCAGGTCGTAGGGCAGGTCCTCATCAGACATGCAACGCAAGATCAGGTCCACATCTAGCTGGCCGGAGATCTTGTTGATTGCCAGGTACTGCCGGTCCAGGCACATGCGGGCAAACAGATTCAGCTGGTATCTGTAGGACAATATGAGTAGCATTTAAACAGTGGAGCAGATCCACTATTATTACCAAATAATTATATTATTAATAATCATGCACTGTCTGCATAGTTCTCAGTGTCGTCTTTCTGCCATAGTGATATTTCACAATACCACTTTTTACCTGTAGTAGCCAATTACTTCTTGATCCTCCTTTTGCCCCTCCTTGGCATCCTGGGCCAACTCTCGAATGCTTTTACTGCGAATCTCCTTGTTGCTGTCCTTCCAGAAGAGCCACACTTCCTCCTCATCCTCCTCCGACTCCACTGCACTCTCTCCCATGGACATCCCCTCAATCTCGAACCGGGAGAGCACCAACCTGACAGACAAGTAGTTAGAGATGCAATACATTACAGGGTAGACAACATAGATAGAAATCATCATATAAGCATGTACAGTACTCTACAGTATACATTCATTCATTCATCCATACATGCATTCACGCATCCATCCATCCATCCATCTTCTATACCACGTGTCCTATAAAGGGTCATAGGGGTCAATTAAAGACATTTAAAAATCATCCTTTTATTTGTTTTGTATGACGTCTACAAAACATTTGAGGTTAAAAGACAAAAGCTTACTTAGTCTCAATGAGGATGTCTGCATTGGCAGGGTCTAGAACCGCATTGCAGATGAGTTCCTGGGTCACTGGGATGGATTTGTTCATGGACACGCATAGATCTGACAGATAGTCCAGAAATCTGGAAACAGAGACAGATGTTGGTCAGTTGATAGTGAGAAACGGGTTCAAGACCTTAGATCTGCAGTAATGACCGACACAATGGAACACTACTGCCTTAGTCATGTCCTACTGCTTGTCCAATAAAATGAAATTAAAACGTCAGCTTTGTAATATGGACAAATGTATATCCTACTGTATTTATTCCATGGCACTGTGGTTCATCAGCTAGCATTATGACCTCATAACTATAGGTTTTTGGATTCATATTTGAGCCTAGTTACACCTGTGCACAAGCTGCACCTATACATTTTGATGTGTATTTTCCGACCTGTGCTTTCACATAGTATCAAAACAGGACCATCTGAATTCTTTAGGTATGGCTCTGTTCTGCAATCAATTGACATCCCTGTGTTCACGGTCACGTATGATAGACGTATGATAGAAATTTTATTTGGTTCATCATCAGATGATTGCATATGTACGATGTATGTTGTATATGTACCAAATAGAGAATTTATTTATTTATTAATGAGAAATTTTATTTGTTAATTTGCTTACATAAAAGGCATTTCTATTCTGCACTATGTAAATTTTCAATATTCACCTGATCACAGTATCGAAAGCCTAGATATATATTCTTGCTGGTTAAACATACATTTCCATACTATGAAATTTGCAAGCTGCTGGTGTTCCGAGACGAGGTGACTTGGCAAGTACCATAGCCTACATATTCACAAAGAAGTCTGATAGGCACTGGTAGAAGGATATGTTAACTCAGAGTTCCTGAAACCAGAGGTGTAAATTTCAGGTCCAGAAAGTAAAAACTCAGACCATGATTTTATTTCAACCATCTAGTTGACCAATCTGTGACTATGACTCTTTACACTCAACTGGTTGGTTGAAACAATCTTGGTCTGGATTTTTTCTAGACCTGAAATTTACACCTCTGCCTGAAACTGGTTTCAACAGAACAAGCATCTTTCACATTGATCTTATGTCACACAGTGCAGACCCGTAGCACTGAGATAAAGTTTATTTACAGTATTTGACATTTATTTGAAAGATTCTACCGTGAGAACTCAACTGAGTGATTGAGCAATACTGATTGAGAAATGCTACTTTCTCTTTCACCGTAAAAAATACTGGATCCTACCGTTTGTATTCGGCATGAACCACAGCTGGCAAAAGCAATGTAAGTAATTAATCAAGGTATGACACTGGCTCTCCAAAGCAATATGCATGCCAGGACATTGTATGCCAGGGTTCAAGCAAAGCAAAATTCAGAAATGCATCCAACTAATGGGCCCGTCTGAAGAAAACATAAGGCAGTACATGAAGAGGCTCCGGCCAATACTCAGTAGGGCCTGACCAAAGATTTTAAGGAGCTAGAAATTCCCATCCACAAAAGAGTATAAAATACAGTCCCGATCAAAAGTTTAAGACCACTTGAAAAATGGCAAAAAATCATATTTTGCATGGGTGGATCTTAACAAGGTTCCAAGTAGAGCT
>JAODKL010000107.1:25108672-25118736 GCA_026780765.1 Petrocephalus schoutedeni
CAAACACCGTATTAGTATGGTGTTCCTAATAATCCTTTAGGTGAGTGTATATATATATATATATATATATATATATAAAAAATCAAATATGGAAGTACTTTGACAGACCAACACCGGCAACCACCATGAGTTTCCAAAGTGCAGTTGAAGACAACTTCACCGTGGAGAGACAAGCAACTTCCAGAGTCTCAAATCTGTTTTACCATTTTAAAAGGAAGCATCTCCAGACCACTCTCTAGATTATTCGTATGCACATTATGTATATGTATTGTACACACACATGTATAATATATGCATATTGCATATGCATATCATACGCACACACAGCGGTCAGTGTTATAATGTACACCTGCTTGCTATTGCACGCCTGAGCTACACAAATGAATAAACACAGTGCACATTCCAGGCCAAGAGGTTAATCCCGCTGTTTGATTAAGCATGAAAACGACCCAGATGCCCGATCTAAGCACTTCTGATCAGGCCATGACCGTTGGTGTCATACGTAATGGTTGCACTACAGTGTCCATGTGGAGTTTTTTATACTCAACAAGCCAATGGGCAGCCATTTAAGGTCAATTTAAACATAAAAAAGTTTATGTCTGCTGGATTCAAATACTATAAATTATGCTATTATATTCAGGTACTATAAATCCCCCCTGCATCCACACAGGTTTCCCCCAGGCACCGTGATCCCCCCACCCCCCCTCCCCCCCCCCCCCCCCCAGATGGGACTTGTGTGCACGGCCATCCACATCATGTAGCCGGGGTACGGGATTCGTTGTACAAGGCAGCCTTGTTCTGTGATTCCAAGGTCCAGTTCTGACAGTTGTGTGCTTATTTTAGGCGCTTTTGACAGTGGGTAGGAGTCAACAGGGTCTCTCTGACTTCCGCATTCAAAATGTCGACTACAACTACCAAATTTTAGCTTACATTCTAATATACCTAAAACCAGGACATGTGCCATCGTTATCAGATAGACAGCATTATTCGCTTCACGTTGGGGTGGTCATGATGTTTTTTTATCGATGTATATATGGTAACAGATTTAATGGCTTTATTAAAATAAAAAATTACACTTGTAACGTCTTAATATTCATGTGCAGAGACACGCACCTCATTGCACCCAGGATTGTCCACCAGCTGGTGGCTACTGGCATGCAGAGGCTGGCCAGCGTTAACCGGGTTGAGTACCACCTTGTCTCCGATCACCACCTGGCAGAACGATAAAGACAAAGCCATAAAACTCAGTTCTTAGTGAATGCATGCATGCATCCACACACACACAGACACCTGCTTTCTCTGCCAGGTATGTGCATGTGAACAGGGATCACCAGCTCCAACAATCACAATGATATAATGTCACATCAGGCCCTGCAGGAAACACCAACCTGCAGTCAATTGTAACCTATCAAGACCCTTCATTTATACTGGCTTTCAGAAAGGCTAACATTGCAACGGGTCCTTTGGATGACCAATGATTAAACAGGCACAGTTAGAGAGGGGCCAAAGCCAAATGAAAGAAAAAAACAAAACAAAAAGTTAATAAAGTTACTTCCTGTCCAGCACATGGGTAAAAGTAAATCAGATGGTTGTCAAACACTCTCTGTAGTTACCAAATGTTGTCATTTCTACCATTTCCAACTACTTCTGTGCTAATGTGAAACATTACATTAAAACATCCAGTGGCCACACAGTTCTATACTTTGTTTACCATTTTTAGGTAATATCTTTTAACATTAAAACGTTTAGACATTTTAGACCAAAGAAAACTCCAAACATCAAACCCTACGTCAGAAAATACATCTAGGTGCCTACTGCAGCAAGGAGATTTATGGCTGAACCAGTGCTCTCCAGTGATCACCAGTAACGGGTCACAAAGCCAAGCACTGGCATATGCCATGCCAACACCTAATGCCGCACCAGGCAATTAAATATTTCGGTAACACTTTTTATGAAGCCCACATTCATAAAGCCTAATAACTGTTCTCATAATTCATTGTAACATGTTCATAAGGTATCTATAGTGCATTATAGATGAGACCTTCGTAGAGCATTCATAATGCATATTATACATGACAATAATGTATTATGCCTTTATATAGTTATAGCCATGTTTACAATGCTTTATGAATGCATTATAATGTGTTATTCAATTCAATTCAGTTTATTTTTATATAGCGCCCTTCACAACAGAGTGTGTTGGGTGTGTTAAAATACATTGACATACATATAAAATGAAATACATAGGACAAATGAATGTCTTTATAAATTACTAAAAACAAGGCCTTAAGTAAAGTGTTACCAATATTTCCAAATGAAACTGTCCATCAATTATAAGCATCCTGTCTGAGAGCCGAAATCCTGCTAACACCTCTTCACCTGATTTTCTACTGGTTTTCCAGTAGAAATGCTTAATTGGACCATTCAGCCAAATGCAGCCATATGCAGATATCCTGAGAATTAAGGCTGCGCAGGTTAAAAGACACATAGCGGCTGGCGGCCAGCTGACACTTACACTGTCTCCAATGGAGCGTAGCTTGTAAAAGGGCTGTATGTAGAACCAGGAGCCTTCATTCCCAGCGGCGTCCAGCATCACCCGCATGGCATTCTTCTCCAGAAGGGCCGGCAGACGCTTGTTTACCGTCAGGTACTTATTACTCTTCAGATGCAGCAGCTGTAAATGGGAGTGCCATACGAGTGGAGGGAGAGCCAATCAGAGAGCACTTGCAGATATGAAGTATTACCCCATAATGACAAACAGCATGAAGTATGAGTTTTCATTTGTAATCAGTCTTCTGCAAGAGTTATGGAGGAGTTGGAGAATAGAGTGTTTCTAAACAAATACAAAATATTGTTTCACTGAAGTCGTGTTAGTCAACGTCTTTCCATGTGATTTATATTTAAAAATAGTAGAGATATTGCCAAATTGAACCTTCAATGCACTCAAACTAAAGGGCGATAAGAATAACCAAACCACACAGAACTATTCTAAATAAAGCTACATAAATAAGAAGGGACTCTGTTTTCTGTTCACTGACAAATTGTCCAAACCAGCCAGAGTTGTGGAAACATCATACCACAAATCATCTTTTGGTAAGTAAACAAAAACTGCTGTTTCCCTTTGGTACAGCTGAAACATTAATTTGGGGCTATTATAGACAGAACAAATTGCGCTGGGGGGAAAAATAAAAATGGGTCCAGCAGGGAAGCACTGCTGCGTCACCATGATCGCAAGCGTAACGCTGCAATCTTCCATACAGGGTTTTGCTGATTGTCTGTTCCAAGGGGGGAAATAATTCCTTGTGGACATACAGCCGTGTTCTTAATGCAAGCAAAAACTGGCTTTGAGAAAAACACCTTGTTAACTTCCCGTTGACCAAAAATAAGGCCCTTGGCTGACAGACTGCTGATGCTCGCCTCAGGACAACTGGCTGAAGGAGCACTGAGAGGAAGAGAGACCCCCGGAGATGCATCTAGTCCAACACCCAAAAGGGAATGTTGGATCTGCAGAAGGGACAGCTGCACTTCCTCACTTAGAGCGCTGCAGGAGGAAACCGTCCCCAATAACTCAAGGCACTGCAAAAAAAGAGCGGCCTGTCTACATCACACCATGAGCAGGACACACCTGGATGACGTTCCCATACTGTATTACTGTCCCCAGCAGCTTCCTGTTTTCGGACTCATTCTGCTTCTTCTCCAAATCTGCAGCATGCTGTTACAGAACAAATACCAAGCCAAGGGTGGGACATGGAGGCAATGCAAGGACACACAACAAGAGTATCCATTAACCTCATCACCAATTTGCTAACTAAAATTCACTAAATAAAAGTCTGATTCATTTATTATTTAAGGAGATAAAACAAGCCACATTTATTAAGTGAATACGTACATAATATATATCTTTTTTTTCTTTATATTTATATATATATATATATATTTTTTTTAATTATTATTTTTTTCTTTTTCTAATATTCATATGAAAAAATGTACCCAACATGAACACTTTATCCAATTTACTGCAGGGCTTAAAATTAAATTAATAAAGGTAATTATATCTAAAGAATAAAGAGTATTAATGAAAACTATTCATGCATGTTGTTATCACACCTTGTGAAAGTCACATACACATGGGCATGATGTCAGCCACCACAGAGTATCCGTTTGGTTAAAATTAACAATTTCACTCTGCCCTAGGAGCCTTCTTCTATTGAAAAGAAACTACAAATCCCCAAAGCTGTACCTAACAGTGGGAACACGGACAGGCAGGAACTCCAACTTGAAGCTAGTGCAGAATTCTCATTATTGAAATCGACACTTAACGTTGTGTTAAAATTTCCCATCAAACTCATGAAGGCGTTACTTTTTTTTGACTAACACTAGGCCTTGTTTGTAATGTAAAACATGTATCATTAAGTGGGTCATAATCACAGATACTGAATCAGATAAAAATATACCAAGATACTTGACATTCGGCATCAAAGTGTGAAAATAGTTGAACCCCGACTTAAAACCAAGACAGTTGAGTATTTAACAAACAGCAATTTACTGATGTAACATGCATAACTGACTTTACTGTAATCCCCTCATTGTCCTTATAGGTAAGCCTGGGGGGGGGGGGGGGCAATTTTCTCTTCCAGGCTTAGGAGCTGAGAAAGGCAAATTGGCCAAGTGTTCATGTACCCCAGCATGTATTATATGCATCTCTGAACATAGTGCACTGCTCTGAAAGCGGACTGGAGGCTCCATCACTGACTGCCCCCCGGTGGTGGGCCACTATCTTGCAGGCACTCTCCTGTGACAGCACCGTGAGACAGGTGCTGTGGCAGCAGAACACTCACATGCAGTTTATTCAGCAGCACTGTGTCTGTTGTGCTGTTCCCTCCCGGCTTTGCCGCCTTCCAGAACTGCTTTTGTGCGGAGTATCTGTTCATGGGGCACAGCTTGAAGAGGCAGTCTGAGGAAAAGGCAAAAGAAGCCATACTTTAGAGCACTATCCAGACCCTTTAAATATTAGATGAAGCCTTCAATTAATCTGCATGCATCCAATATGTCTCTGTATGTTGGCATATCCCCCAAGTAGATCTATGATCATCCAAGGGTCAAAGAAAGATATAAACACATTCCACAGGAAATGTGGATATGTCTTCAGGACAAGGGGCAAAAAAACTGGTGCAGGAAATGGTATGAAGTAGGTATATAGAGTGTATGGATGCATGAGTGGGGGTGAGCGAGGTGCAGGAGAGAATTGTGAGCGTGGACACGAAGGTCCAAAATGGGCTTGGAGAAGAGTGATATCGGTGTAAAGCTCCCGGCGTAAGACAGCATAGGAGATCAACAAAAGCAGGATCTTTGTAACCTTATCGGCTAGAGAAACATTTATAAAGACTGTCAATCACATACACACACCCAGTCTGACAGACATATTAAAGGGAGAGCAAAAATCAAGGCATTAAATGAAAAGGACATATATTAGAGAAAGTAAACACACAAGACATGCATTTGCAGGTAGTATGAATGTTATTCCCCACCTAATTACGAGCATATTAGTATGGATTTCTATTCATCAGTAAAGTGCTGTCATGCCTAAACTAATTAACCAGCAACGTAAATGATTCATAACTATACAAAGTAAAACATATGCTTTAAAGTTAGATCGTGCCGAGTGGCATGCTAAGCAAAATGCACGACATTTGAGACGTGACTTAATAAAGCAAATGTTTTCCATGTTATCCTCATTATATAAAATCAGTCGAGTCCTGGGCACCTACACGGCCATAAACAGCAGGCCTAAACTCCATGAAGGGGGTCACCAATCACTGTTGGAGGCCTAGCAAGATGCCTGCTAACCAAGGCTAACTGTCTGCAGGCCCATGCTCTCCCCCAAGCTGGCTACTCATAACATTAAGGAGATAAATTAATGGTTACACTTTATTTACGGGTGCTCTAGGACAGCTACATAGCATCAACATAAGAGAACTTGACACAGGAACATTTATGACAGCCACAAAAGTTGGAATAAACCTTTATAAATGCTTATGACAAGTTATGTCAGCTGTCATGAAGGGCTAATGTTGGTGTCATGTAGAACCCTTAAGTAAAGTGTTACCAAATTAATTTCATTCTAATTACCAACCAAAGTTCCAAAAGACATTATTTTTGCATTTTTATCGCACATTGAAAATACAGACCTGAAGACAGCATAGGCTTCCTTCTAATCTCTTATTATGTCCCTAATACCTATGGCCATTTTCGCCTACAGCCCCAAATCACACATTACTACAGGGTATGGAGATTTTGGTTTCAAAGGTGCTCTCATTATATGAACAAGTCTTGCATTACAAATCACTGTAAACCAAAATGGGACTGGTATAAAATCTGGCTGAACAGTGAAATTGTAACACTTACTGAAGCCTAGACCATAAATCATTTCTCCATTGAAGGATTTACTGTGATACTGTGATTAGTAATTATGAAGGAGCAATCCTTCATGGTTAGTTCGAAGAATTTATTGAAATCAAAGAACAAATTTGAGTAAAAACATTTTCAGAATCTTTTCACAGTTACTGAAGCTCCTCTACATGTATTAAAACTGTGATTTTTACCTTTGATCAATAAGGTGTAGTGCACATACTCTTTAGCATGTAAAGATCTTAACTATCAAACCACTTTTACCTTATATCTTTTGTGGCACATTTCTAAATATGCAGACAGATACCTTTGGAATGAGTGATTAGATAAGAATCACTGGACCAATCGTACAAATATTAAAAAATGTGTACACATGCAATTCTGAAAGCCTGTTATGTGTGTATTAATGTAGGCCAGTGTGGGAAACCCGTAGCTCGCAAATGTCTTACAGTCTGTACTGAACAACAGAGGGTATCATGCTACTGTTAGCGAGTGTGCGGCTAGCTTTGTGGGTTATAGTGAAACGCTGGGCGGCCTTACAGTAAGCAAAGCGAAGCCTTCTGGCTGTCTGACTGGCCTTATTTTCATAATGGGAAACATCCAGAGAGGAGCTTTACATGCGGTGTCAGTTTCAGTCCAGCCCATAATTCGCAATATTTTACAAATCGCACAAAGCCCACTGCTGCTACAAAGTAAATGTTCACTAAATAGGTCAGCATATACAGTAGATGGAACAATCGCAACAAATACGCTGGCAGCACGCTCAGAGACAGTTCTCAAAAATCAACAAAATGTGATTTTTAATAACTAAAACGAAAGGTCTGATGATATGAGTCAGTACATGGGAATGAAGCTAGAGGCAAAACAGTACGGAGGAAAAATGCAATCATTTCTTTACCACACTCCCATTTACGCTATGTACATACACAGCTATTGATGAGCTGCATTACTCAAAAAGCCTCAGTATAAGCCTGTTATTGTAAAACAAGATGCCTAAATCCAATGATTTTAAATCTATACTTAACCCTTTATTTTTCATTGCTATTTGGGCCAATACTACCAGTGTGCGTGCGCTGCTTAAATAAGTAAAAATAAGTAAAATCCCAGTTGTGAACTGGTGATGCACTGATGAAAATTAATGGGCAATTAAAAATATGTAATGTCTTCTGCAAACACAACAAGGCATCCCTGAATTCATGATCTAACAATTTCTATCAAGCATTGAAATCGGACACTTTATATATCGTTTCCAGATCTTTCCAAAGCCCTCTCTAGCATTAACACAACACAGACAGTTTTAAGTGGTGCAATTCCTCAGATTATTCAGTGTTCTTGATTGGCTGGGAGCTGGGTGGGAGCAAAAACGTGGACAATGTGGGGGGGTCCCTGAGGACTGGGCTGAGAAACACTGCTCTAAACCAGGCTTTGCAGCTACAAAAGCAGAGATGCAAACTTCACAAAAATACAGGGGGAATCTATTCCTGTTTATTTTTCATCCACTAAACCATTTAATGAAATAGGCTAGCAGTCATTCGTAACCACACAGCACAAGTCAAAATACACCCAGCACATGCTGCCAGTACATTGCATAACTGGGTTCCCCAGTTCTGGTCCTGGGGGGCCTGGAGTTTGCAGACTTCCCTGCTAAACCTGGTCAGTAGAGACCGGGAAATCTGCAAACTGTGTTGGATTCTCTCCCTCCAGGACTAGAATTGGGGATCCCTGCTGCATAGGCTTCACTTGTGTGCACATTCACTCATAGGGTTACCTAATGGCTCACAGTGAATGTTTCTAAGCTGTGTAGGTTGAGTGTCACTATCATAACACACTGCTAAGCAGCAAATGCTGTACGCACTGGTGAATTCAACATTTCCCGAGTGTAAGCAGGCGACCACTGGCTTGTTTGAAAACCAAAATATAAAATAAACCGAAAAATAATCCCATATTTTGCATTAAACCAAAATACTTATTTAGCATTTCTTTTTTATCAAAAGCGGTACATGTTTTACTAATGACATTATACATTTAGCACATTCTAGTAATTTATAGATTTATTTAGCGGTTGTAAGAGTGACTTTTCCCAAATGCTTTGCTTATGAAGATAGTTACACGGATAAGCAATCAGTAAATTTCAAAGACCTCCACTGTCCTCCATTACATACATTAATGCATACATGCATGTGCGGGCGCAAACGCACACAAAGTACACATATTCATATCTTATCTTATCATATCTCTCCTTTCATTTCCATGGGCACATCCCTAATCCCAACTGCTATGACAACCTGAACCCCCTCTCCAGCCACATCCTTAACCATAAGTAACCAAAGAAAATACAAGACTATTGGCCTTTTTTTTATTTCAGCCACAGATTTATGAAACTGAGATTCCCCTTGTGAGGTCTGGAAAAATGTCCCCATAAGGTTAAAAGTTCCAGGTTTTGAATCACATTGCAGAGAAACCTGGTGTAAACAGTGTAGTAATTACAAAAACTCGGACGCACGTGAGCACACACACACACACACAAGAGAACCATTTCTTTCTTTAACTAAGCAATGACAACTATGTGTCAGAATCCACAGTAAACCAACCTCTAAGGAACACCCCCATTAACTGAGCAAGTGAAAGACGTTGGACATGATGCTGTAGATTTAAAATTATCCAATTTAACTGTATGGAGAGTAAACTTTTCAATTTTGAGAATATTTCCTGTTTATTTTAAGTCTGCACTAATGTATATACTAATACTATAATGCACACCAACCTAAAGACAATTTACCTAGTGACAAAACTTCCAACTACCATTACATATCACGCAGCTTCTAAAACATACTCCCCTTGGTTTCATCTGGGGGGAAAAAATGGGTTCATGTTGCCCAAAGAAAATTTCCAAAAAAGAGGGAAAAAAATGCCCACCCTCCCTTCTGCCTTTATGTCCAGCAGCAGCAGCGATACCAAATAAGGAGAGGGAAGCCAGTCCCTGCGGCCAGGCAGCCACGGGTCTCCCACCCCTGCCTGCACACAGACACACACACACCCCGCTTTACAGCATGCTCACCCCTACACGCAGGCAGAGCAGCATCTTACTGTACACTTTCGCACAGATTCCCCAAAGAGGAGAATAAGAGGGGGTCAAATAAAAATCATGCTGGGATGGGAGGGAGGCTGGTGGCACAAACACTCTCTCACTAGCCTGCTGCTCTCCCGCGGTCCCATCTCATGGACAGGAGGCCATCCCCGGTTGGCTGACAGTGCCTAATGGCTCTGCTCTGGCTCTCAGGTGATGGTACAGATAGGCAGGCCGCTCTCTGCTGGGAGAGTGGTCACACTCAAGAGGAGCGAGCAGGGGATGAGGGGGGGATCAGGCCACCCTCCTCCAGCTGTCACCCTAAGCATTACACAGACAAGCACAGACTCTCTTATTGGCCCCCGCTTGAAAAGTGCAACACCAATAAGAGAGCAGGGAAAAAAATGGATAGTAGTCACCTGGCAGAGGACAGGCTTGGCCAGACACGGGAGGCAGCCGGGCTAAAGCGCCACCATGTGTGCCTTTGGGGCCCCAAAAAGCAAAGGCTAAATCCTGGGCCCTCATTTATCAACCGTTCTCACGCACAGATTTGTGCGTATTTTTTGCGTGAGAACATTTTCACGCAAAG
>JAODKL010000107.1:25118836-25142026 GCA_026780765.1 Petrocephalus schoutedeni
GTGTTACCAAATATGGTCAATTGAGGGCGTTTCTGAATGCAAATGACTATGAACGGGCACGAGTACCTGTGTACGAAGATGTGGGATTTATCAACAGTTGATTACTTACAAACATGCGTACGACTGGCCTCCGCACGTTTGATAAATTCGGATTTTTTTTGTACTTTGAACATTCTAAATTTCATTCGTAGGATAGAATTTAGGACAGTTTCTACGAATGGTTGATAAATGAGGGCCCTGAACTGTCAAATACACAGGGGACATGTTGCGATGCACTATAAATTATTGTTTCGATGACAAATAAACATCCCGATGAGGACAATGTCAGGACAGCCCACTGCACTTATTGTTCCAATAAAAAAACCCTCTCCTATAAAAAAAAAAACTACAAAATATGACAAATGTGCTATTGAGATTGATACGTCAACTACAGAAATGGGTAAGATTTCTCACCCTCACTTCAATTAAAGCCAAACACTTTATCAGACCCATCCCCAACACACACACGTCTGCAGTCATGTTTTTCTGTGGACCATATACTAATTTCTATGGGCAAAACCCTATTTCCATCTGTGACAACCTTATCCCTTACTCAGCCCTAACCTTATTCATAAGTAACCAAACAAAATGCAAAATTAAAATTAAATTATGTTTAAATCTAGCTTCTCCTTGTAGGAAAGAAAAATTAGTCCCCAAAATGCCAAAATAACAGGTTTTTACCCCATTGTGGGGACCAAATGTACCAAGAATGTAATCTACACATGACCCCCCCCACACACACACAATTAAAAAGAATAAAACATCAGCAAGTTGTTAGCAATCCTTCCATTTTCAAACTCAATATTAAAATTTGTCTTCACAGAATATGCCACTCACCATTAGGGTGCAGGTGAACACTGCCTTTTGCAAAGCTGACTTAATTCAATCTACAAGACAAATGTATTCTTTGAAGGGTTTCCCCAGAACCACAGAGATATTATTTTAGTGTATATTTTAACCACATCCCTTTGGCACCAATAGTCAAGAAACAATCTTAATATCTTGAAGACAGAAAGAGGATAACATCACACTCAAGCCACTAAGTTAAAGCAGAGGGCTAAAGGTCAGAGCACATGCTTGATAAATCCCCACGATGCGGCATCCATGTGAAATGGTGAGGTGCAGCTGGGGTTTTCCCAGCGGCTTCTGTGTCCCAGAATGTTTCCTCGGGTTTTCGAAGCTCATCAGAAAGGCACCACATCCAGGTCCAGCTCACCGGTCCATTAGATTGTGCATCCATTTCTCTGTATGTATTTCTTATAATATATAACCAATATACAGTAAAATCATACAACAAGTGTTTGGGGGGGGGGGGGTTCCTATACAGTTGAAAATTAAAGCCTATGAAAGCAAGGGTAAGTTCCCCGAAGGCTTAAAAACAAGCTCATTTTTAATGTTGATTATTTTAGTTAAATGCATGTGATGACAGGCAATTCTGAGGAAATGTGTTCACAATTACACTGGACTTCAGGAAAGGGGTGAGCATAAGAGACTATAGATCAAGTAAAAACATTTAACATGACAAACTTTCACAGATTTTGGTGCCCTGTCTTAAATAACACACAGAATATACATGACTAACTTTATGACCAGTTTTCACATGTGACATTTCATCGGTTGTCCTGGAAACCACAAATATATGGATCTGGAACAAGATGTTTCAAGCCTACGTTGGGCTGAGAATTTTGTGCTGCAGTTTGAAAGCGTTAAGCCTTTCATGCTATGGTACTTGACGCCACGTCCTCTGCATTCTGTAGTTCGGCTTGTGAAAGGTCAGGCTTCACACTGACGCCATGGCAACCGAAGCTACCAAGTGCCTCTGCTTGTTACCGCCAGTGCACGTGGCTGTCATTAGCACAGAGGCTAAAGAGCTCAGTCCACAAGCACGGAAAGAGGAAGAAACAGAGTGTCACATAATCATTAGATCTGCACTCAGTGGCATATCAGCTTAAATACAGCCAACACAAAAACGCTATAAATGTGGCATCCTGTTATCCAAGCACATATGCAAATAAATAAAACATACGATGTGTGCCTTTGATTCATTGTGAAATGTAGGAGCAACATTTGACTGTTTAGGCTTTACCCATGACCTGGAACAAGTGGCATGTCAAGACAGATACAGCAATTTTTGATAAAAAAAAGTGATAATTCTTGCTAAAAACACCTTAGGTGTAACAAACCTAGGAACTTAAGTGTTCAAGTACCTTAAATGAATTATAATCACAATCACAAGAGACCACTGGGGAGAAAACACCCTGCATAATGGAAGAATACGTGCCCTTCGGCATTTTGAACAATAATAGCAATATTAATCATCATACAAATAAAAACCCACTATACATCTTCTCTAACTGCTTACAGTATGTAGAGGTCTGCACTGAGCATGGAGCCTATTGCAGGCTTCTTAAGCCAGTGTTTCCAAACCTGTTCCTCAGGGACCCCCAGCTCCCTGCCAGAGTCACCACATATCTGCTCCCTCCCAGCTCCCTGCCAGACAGCCCATGTTTTTGCTCCCTCTCAGCTCCCTGACCAGACAGTCCACGTTTTTGCTCCCTGCCAAACAGCCCGTGTTTTTGTTCCCTCTCAGGTCCTTGTCAGAAAGTCCATATTTTTGCTCCCTCTCAGCTCCCTGCCAGACAGTCCACATTTTTGCTCCCTGCCAGACAGCCCATGTTTTTGCTCTCTGCGAGACAGCCCATGTTTTTGCTCCCTGCCAGACAGCCCATGTTTTTGCTCCCTACTAGACAGCCCATGTTTTGCTCCCTGCCAGACAGCCCATATTTTTTCTCCCTCTCAGCTCCCTGCCAGACAGTCCACAATTTTGCTCCCTCCCAGGGACTGGGTTAAGAAACACTGGTTTAAGGCACAAGACACAGGGACACACTGGATGAGATACCATTCCACATATGCACAGATTCACACAATATAAACACAGATGTAGAGAAACTAGTTCACCTAACCACAGGTTTTTGGACTGTGGTTGGAAGCCAGTGGACCAGGAAGACGCGAATACAAGCAGAAGCAGGCACATGAAGGCAGACCCAGTGCCATGAGCCTACAATGTTTACCACTGCAACACCAAACAGCACCACTTAGAATAATATTTTATATGTTGGTTTAACATGGCTAAATTATAAACAAACAATATTTCTGTTTGATTTTTTTTCTGTTTGATACGCACAATATTTATACAGTTTTAGCATGAGTGTATGTTCCATGAAGATTTAAATGGGAAATGTTTCTCATAAATATATATTTCCAGGGCTTTCCAGATATCCACAGCACAAATACGTGGCCAAGCCCATTATGTGATGTCCAATACAAGAGACTAATTTAATATAATCTGTGACATATGATGGAAAAGCTGTGAGCCTTAGGATCTTCAATGCCAGGAAAAACCCATACGTTATGTACAGGGACATTAGCACTGCATGCCACAGTATAAACACAGTAAAAAAAATTGTCTTAAAATTGTTCATCAGATTACAAAGAAAATAGAGGGGGAAATGATCCAAATTTCACAATATCAAAACATGTAACTGAAAACTTGCAATGTTCCATCAACTAACTGGTAGTCAGACAGAGTCTACACTAATTCAGATATCTGCATGATCACTGGCAATGGCTGCTGTAGTAACTAACTGGTAGTCAGACGGAGTCTACACTAATTCAGATATCTGCATGATCACTGGCAATGGCTGCTGTAGTAACTAACTGGTAGTCAGACGGAGTCTACACTAATTCAGATATCTGCATGATCACTGGCAATGGCTGCTGTAGTATACTTTTTCATCGCATTATTATTCCGTTTCAGAAGAATGCATCTTTCCACAGCCTAAAATACTAGGATTCCAAACATCTGTAGTTGTTAAGGGCAGAAAAATTCATAAACTGGTAACCATTAGATGTCTTAGTTTAGTTATGTATGACTTTGTCCAGAGAAATGTGCAAACATTACAGAAAGGCAATTGTGCATTACAGAGGATCACTGTAACTAAGATTAGGAAGAGCATTGACTACAGCATTCAGCTTCATCTGCCACCAAGATCAATACACAGACACAGATCCTATAATATACACACACACTCATATATATATGTTTATTTATACAGACACACACGCACACACACACTCACATATATATGTGTGTGTGCATGTGTACGCATAGTTTTTCTTCCTGTGTGTTTGCAACTCGGAAAGAGTAGCTCCTTCACTAGCAACCCAGAGCCACATGTGAAATCCCTCTCGCAGCCATGTTGAAGATTTAGAATGAGAGCATGAGGGTTCCTTGTGCAGTCGGCACTGCTTACATTAGAAGGAAATTGCAGACATACTTCCCCCCACAAAGGCCTTCTGACCTCAGCAGGCTGGCTGAAGGCCAAGGCGACTCGCTGAGGGAGACAATCTGACATGACTCTGGCTAGAGAGAGCATCGGCTTCCTCTGAGTAGCTTTTCAAACAGAGCTATCCAAAAAAGTGGGGGTGACTACAACTGTGTTAGAGGTTGTGTTAGGGGGAGGGCGGCCTGGAAAAGGCACAAAAATGAACGCTATGTCCAGTAAATGGATCCCAAAATTCTAAACGGTGACGTGAAACAGAATCTGAAAAAGAGACTGACTAATTATTAATTATGTTTGAGAGTACTGGCTATAACTAGAGGGGAGGCAAGGCAGCCACACACCTCCAGGGCTGCGGCAGTGTATGTGTGTGTGAGTGTGTGTGTGCGTGTGCGTGCTCCCTACGCTTGTACAGGTGAGGTCCAGCTACTCCAGTTTCCTCACATGGTTATAAATATGCAGCTAGGTGACTAGCAGCTGCTACATCAGCCACAGTGTGGGAGTGTATGTGCTATGCCATGGACTGGCATTCCATCCAGCAGGTCCCCCTGCCCTCTGCCTCCTGGGACAAGTTCCAGGCTCCCCGTAACTCCGTACTGGATAAGCAGTTATGGAAGATGGATGGATATTCCAGCTAGAATATTTACGAAAAGTAAATCTGTAGCCTTAAGTACAGAGAGCTGTAACACCTAATATAAAGGAAATACGATAGGGTGCCTAGGCTTAAGACTGACATTTACAGCCACTAACTGGACCACTCTTCTGTTTCACATCTCAAATCGATGTACGGACATCATGAGTTTGCACTCCCTTCCATAGCTGCTCCTAGACTATGTCTTTCCCTCAGACTCCCATGAGGGACCATGGGAGACTATATACATTCTTTGGGAAACATCAGCATGTTCAACAGTCTTTATCACAGCTATATATGACCCAGAAGGAACCTAACATATGACCATAGGCACAACAGGACAGTTAATCACTAGATCAAGATCAGTTGATCCCCCCACAGTCCAAGGGATGCCAAACTGTATCAGTGTAAGTGTAGTATAACTTATGGGATGCCAAATTGTGTCAGTGTAACAAAGGTATAGTTTATGGGATGCCAAACTGTTTCAGTGTAACTGCGGTATACCTTATGGGATGCCAAACTGTATCAGTGTAACTGCGGTATAGCTTATGGGATGCCAAATGTTTCAGCCCACAGCCCGCAAAATAAGTGCCAGAGATTTTTCACCTCCCCGGGTGTATCGGTCAATAGGCGCTTTCACACCACCGAACATTTTTCCAGAACCAGAGCCTTTTTCCGGAACCGAGGACTTCTGAAGGAACTATGCCCGACCGTAGTTTATTGGAGGCAGTTCCGGAACCCTTTATTCCAGACTCGGTCCTTTTCATTCTAACACAAGCTACTGCGGAGGTGCTTACGGCAATACAATATCTTGCAGATTGGTTGACCACATTAGCACAACAATTATGTGTACCATTATAGCCCTAGTCTTCACTTTTAATGTAAACCTTATCTAAAAAAAAATCACAATGCAAATCGAATGAGCAAACAAATATAAATATAATATTAAATCGGGAGGTCTCTTAATTCCCACCACTATTTTCATCTCAGTAAAATGGCTGAAAAACAAAATGTTAATAAAAATTTGACCAAAAAATATCATTCTATATATGTATATTTAATAAACTGATATATATATATATATATCAAAAGCATAACACACTAACTTCTTTCATTCCATCCTGGTTTCAGAGAAACCTTAAGCAATTCTACAGAATATATAAAGGCATACCAAATGATGTTTTAGCAACATTATACTAAGTAGGATTGTCTTCCATACCTCGAAACTTCTTGGGAGGATTATTGAGGTCTCCTGCATCTGGCTGTACCACGCAGCGGTCATCTACAAGTCTGCAAGAAAATATGTAAGGCAGATCATGGAATATTATTTTTGAATATCACCTGTCATTCAAAATCTATATCCTGAACCAGCAGTAGGAGATCATGCAGCAAGCCTGCAGTTGCCATCAGTCTTCATGCCCCACATAAATACTCAATGAGCCATTTATTTACATTGCCCCTGGCCACAAAGAACATAAGTATACCACCTGTGCCATACACACATCAGTTCAAAGGCAAAGGTGGTAAAGGCTGCTCACTGAAAATGAGGGGGGGGGGGGGTCAAATTATGGATCAGAGTTATACCCAAAAAGTGCTGTAATAGGTTTTTAACAGCTTCATTGCAAAATCCTACTGATATATACCAATCAGCCATTATATTAAAACCTCTGGACGAATATTGTGCAAGTGCCAGAACAGCTCTGATCCATCCAGGCATGGACTCCACAAGACCTGAAGGTCATCCTGTGGTTTCTGGCAACAAAATGTTAGCAGGAGATCCTGTAAGCCCTGTAAGGGTGCTTTTCCACTGTACCACCTACCGTATTTTTGGTATGGTACTTTTGGTACTCTCTCTATTACATCAGCTTTTGGATTGTTTAGGAGTGATTTAAAGTACAAGAATGAAAATGATTATGATTGTCTCGGAGAACTCATGCAGTACCAAAAGCAGAGGAGGCAAACTATAAAATTCTTGGATAACGGATAATCTATAAAAGGAATAATCTAATAATAAGTAAAACTGCAGTGCTACCTTTTCCCTATGATAGAGTAAAAATGTTTTAGGGAAACTTTAACCCCCAGCGCTATAATGACTGTGCAGTATGAAGGTATAAAAAAGCCTAATCTCAAATTTAGCAGACTGGCAATGTAAAAATTGCATGTGCATAATGCAATGTTAGCCTTAGTATTGCACATGATCCAGCCGTATAATATACTACAGCCATTTTTCAAATTCAGCACAAAATACCACACCTCGCATTGTGATGTCATTCAGCGCTGATACCAGTTTTTACACCAGTGGAAAAACAACACCTTTAAGTACCGTACTTTAGGTACTTTCTTGAAGTACCAAAAGTACGATATCTGGTGTGATGGAAAAGCACCCTTAGTTATGAGGTGGGATTGTCTCCATGTTTGTCCAGTGCAGCCAAAAGATGCTTGAGCAGATTGAGATCTGGGAAATTTCGAGGCGAAGTCAACAACTTTTCACAGTGTGGCCTTCGGGGGAGTAAAATCGCCATCAAAGGGTGTACTGCAACAATGTTTAGGTAGGTGGTACAGTTCAAAACATCCACATGAATACCAGGACCCTAGGTTTTCCAGCGGAATATTGCCCAGAGCATCACACTGCCTCCGCCAGCTTTCCTTTCTCCTACTGTGCATCCTGATGCCATCACATCCCCAGGTAAATGACACACACAGACCAGGCTACCCACATGATGTAACAGCCCATGTGACTCATCAGACCAGGCCACCTTCTACCAGTGCTCCATGGACTAATTCTGATGCTCACATGTCCAGTGTAGGTGATTTTGGCAGTGGACAGGGGTCAGCATGGGCACTCTGACCAGTCTGTGGCCATACAGCCCCACACCTCAACAGCGATGCACTGTGCGTTCTGACACTTCTCTATTATAGCCAGGATTAACTGGTCTGTGTGTCTTCCTTGGACCACTTTCGGTAGGTCCTGACACTGGCATACTGGGAACGCTCAACAAGACCTGCCATTATGGCGATGCTCTGACCCAGTCATCTAGCCGTCACAATTTGGCCCTGGTCAAAGTCGCTCAGACTCTTATGCTTGCCCAGTTTTCCTGCTTCCAACACATTAGCTTCAAGAACTGACCATTCACTTGCCTAATATATAATGGCATCCTTCACAGGTATCACTGCAATGAGATGATCAATGTTATTCACGTCACCTGTCAGTGGGTTTAATGTTATGGCTGATCAGTACATAATGTCTGTAGCCACTTCAGAATGTTATTTCCCACTCAAGGGGAATATTTTATGAACTTGACTCCCCGAGGCACCTGGAAAAATATGGCATGCCAAGCTAATTTATACATTACACACTGTAAATGCTTCCCTGTGCTGTTGTTATCTACACACTACTTCTGTTTGAAAGCTACATTTTTTTTTCAACTAGAAATTAAACTTGCTTCAGGTACTGCACTCTGCACTCTGGCATTAATAAAAGACTTAGATTAGACAATGGAGGCAAAGCTGAATGGAGCTGCAGCTCATAAAATTTAACAGGTCACTAGAGTTTAGGAGGTTTAATAAACTGAAATGGGAAAAGTATACAACGGGAGTTTGATGGTTAGTCACACACATAAATACTTTCGAAGGGCGCTGATTTTTTTTTTTATAAACCAGTCATCACCAAAGTAAGGCATGCTAAAAATAATCACAGAGAAGGGGAGGGGGAAAAAGCCTAAATATATTGCTGAAAGTTTTATTTACTTAAATGCCTCTGTTGCAGAACAATGAACAAAACCAAGAACTTTAAGGTTAGTGGGTGGATGAACATTCCTGCTGACAGGCTTTCAGTGGCTCAATATAAACGTCCTCCTGGACATCAAATTCTATTTCCATCTTAATTATTTTCTTGCCAAATTTCGCATGGCACTCAAGATGCTGGATTTGAAACCTGGCTCACAGTGTGCTTCTTCCCTGAACAGGAAAACGATGTCAAGAATACATTCCGTGAACTGACAGAGACCAGCGTGTGCTTGAGTTTTCCTTTTCACATCACCTTCAAATCACAGGTGTATTGTGAGCCAGATTCTTTGTGTCCAGCTGTAGTTTGGGAAGCCATCGTTATTTGGGGATTTCCATACTTCCTCTGAGTGTGGAGTGAATGTTTTCTACATGTGTGAAAACAAAATGCTCGCAAAACAGATATGTGCAATGCTACGAGTGATAGATGCAAGCACCTTCAACAGTTAGTAATTCAAAACAGAGAAAAATGTTGAAAAGAGGATTTTAATTTGTAGTCAGACAGGGTAGAATTAACAAAGGATAGAGTCTGTCAGCCCTCAAGGATATGTTCTCATCAATTTGCAAGATGAAGAAGATCAAGGCCGGTATTTCTGTTACAGTGAGGTCATAAGCACATCCCATGTTCTCCATCGTAATGCAGGAAAGTAGTAAATAAGCCCAAGTCAAAACACAAACAAGACTCTCAAGAATGTAATGCAGTCTGCTATTTGTGCCTTTTTAAGACTAACTTAATGTTATGTTGCCAAAGTAGATACTCCCCATCTCAAAGTGCAGTATGCACACCATACATTTATACAACTAAATGAATTCTTCTGAAGAAATCTAACACCAACCCATATTGTGAGATGCTTCAGAAATACTGACCCCAGGAAATCAAACTACTACTTTCCCCAGTGTGACCACCATTCAGCTCTTTAGCTGAATATAGCATATAACATATGAATATAGCATAGCATAGAATAAAAAAAGTGATCCACGTGCAGAAATTCTCTCTTTTTGCTTTGCCCCATCTTGGTCTCCATACAGGTGAGAGCAAGCTAACAGCGAACAGGCAGCCAACTTGTGCCACCCAGGGACCTGGTGGTTACCCACCTTGCTCAAGGGCCTATAGATTTGTGACTATTTTGCCAAGGTTCGAACTGGCAATCTACTGATCACAGGCACAGAGGCTTAGCTTGCTGAGCCACATATGTGAAAGGTCTTACTTCCTCCACTAAGTTAATGGTTATTCTTAGCAAACCAGGAAATTATTTTGTGGTAGGGGAGGATTGATTTATGATGCTAATGTGTAATCAAAATGACCATTTTGAACCTTTGGTGTACAGACAGCCTAAATCCACAGAATGCCCCCTCAAGACACACAGTAAAGTACAAAAGAAGGTATTGACTCCACAGCCTCCAAATATTTAAGCGTACTGCACCATGTGCTAATGCTTCTACTCAAGCAAACTCAATCACAAGATATTAAAAATGTCAAAATTAACATCAGCAGTCTCTGTGTCGTAATTTAATCGAGTGGTTCGGAAACGCACACTTTAGCTTGGTGCTGAAGCGACTGAAACGCCATAAAAAGTAACCACATCACTGATATGCCTTGTTTATTTTTCCACTGGGACACTTCCACACTTAGCGTGGGAGGGTCCTGCATGAATAAAGTCATCATAAACAATATGTCCCATCTCTGCCCAAAGATGATTGCATATTTTGCTAGTATACTCTATTAATTTCATCTTCTTAGCTTACAGTCATGACAGCCATATGCTGTACAGACCAGCCTGATGCCTCATGAGGATGCCCTGACCTCAGGGAGAGGCTTAATTTGAGTGATCAAAGTATCCAAGAGTAAAAATGTGCAGAAGTATGCTTAGCAGGGCACTAACCCAATGTTTTAATTAGGTCCCCTATAATACACCGAATACCTAATTCAATGACGCACACAGACAGCATTTACTTTCTCAAAGGATTAATGGGCACATCAATCACAGTGTAATGCATCAAGAGTGCATTCAAAACAAGGAGCAGAATAGAGGTGGCCTGATCGCTCACCCCAGGAAGCAATGGCAGCCAACACAGAAAATGGAATATCAGCTCGTCTGCGTGTGTCAATGGGCACAAAGTACAGGTTAACACCGCAAAATGTTGGGTTATGCTTTACTTGAGTGTGTAGTTTCTGGTTAACTATTACTTAACCGGAAACTAATTATTAGTTACATAGTACTAGAAATTTATTTTTTTTTTGCTTTGGTTCCTCCCCTCCGTTGTCAGTTTGCTTTCTCTTTCATTTCTTTGTCTTTCAGTTTCCCTGTTTTGCATTATTCCTCCATAAAGACATTATATCACACAACGCTACAGATATATAAAAATAAATTTAATTGAACTGAATTGAATACTGAGCCCATGTTTGATCATCATTAAATCAATCATGACCCTTCCTGTATTCTATGCAGGAACTATATTAGTTCATTATTTGTTCTTGAGTAGTAACTGAGTAAGTTATTTGTGACCCCTCAAGTAAAGCATTGCTGAATTTTTTAACAGGGCACTGTTTTAGTACTGCTACAGTTCTATGCTGCAAAAAGCTGAGACAGGTGAGAAAGATCACTGACATGTATGTCAGTGCAGGTACAGATAGTGGGTGATAAGTATCGCACTGTTCATATGGGGGACACAGCGTACAGTAGCATCAAGTCTGCTACATAATGTTATATGTTCCTCCCAAAAGGGGGATAAAAAACAAAGCTGGGACACACACAGACTCACACACATAGACATACATACAAACTGGCCCATGCAGTGTAAACGCTGGCATCCTACAGTTCATTTGCCAAGCTTTCAAATTCAAAAAATCAGTTTAAGCCAAACTTACCCTAAAGTGCTGATGAATCCATTGGTTGAGCCTTCTGCATAGAGGGAGCAGATGTCCCCAATGTGAAGGAAACTAGACATCTTGTCCGACATTTCTGTGGGCCTGGCGTTGGTCTGGAAGACGCATGAAGGTCTTATTAATGTTACACCCAGAGACAATCTGAAGCTTCAAGATTTTAAACACAAATACCTGCTGAGAAATAGCTCTGCAAAATAGTTTAGTACACTGGTTTTTGGTTTTACAGCAATATCCCGCTCCTGAGATTTGAAGTGTCGCAGTAATGAATAGTGGAATATTTGGATTTTATGCGCGCGTGTGGGGGTTTGTATAGATCACATTTGGGGAGCAAAATGTCCCTAGAGTGCAGAAAAACCTGAAACTTCCTTACTATGGGGGACATTTTTTCAGGGCCCCATTTAGGTAACCTCAATTTCATGAAAATCTGTGAATGCAATCGAAAAAGTAAAAATAGTAAAAGACTTGCGTTTCGGTTGGTTATTTGTGGTAAAGGTTAGGGCTTGGTAGGGGTTAAGAGTGTCGTGACTGGGATTAGGGTTTTTCCCTATAGAAATGAATGGACGGTCCCCATTTAGATAGGTACGTCGGTGTGTGTGAGTGTGTGTGTGTGGTAGGGCTGAATGACTTCGAATTGCGATTTATCTGACAGATATTGCGATTGCGATTTGATTTGCGATTTTTTTTAACTCAGTATTCAATATATCTGTATAAAAAACTGTAATTGAGCAGAACCATACATTGGAATCTGAACTGCGCTATACATTAATCCAAATTTAAGAATGGAAATATATTAACCGAATCCAAAGTATATTTATTCTAACAAAAATGATATAGAACATATACCTACAGTGATTGCATTTTTGCATGCACATTTTAAGTGCCGCGTTTGCAAACAGCGATAGACCGCTTTTTACCCTTAGTAACATGATTCCGGAAAGTCCCACACACACAAGGGTCAAATTAACATATAACAATGATGCATAAAACTACTATCACAAAGCCATGACTGCTTTAAGTTAAATAAAGAAATGAAAATAAAACAAGTAATAAAAACATTAGGGATCTTGGACTCATGCTGTTTGGACCCCTAATAATAGGACCTTTCTGTAAACAATCTCTGACCATTAAATAGACAGGTACTTCACTTACAGTTCAACAGCAGAACCCATATTTTTTTGCACTGCAAATTAACTTTTTACTTGGGTTTCATGTGTGAGTTGTTTGTGGGCGTATACGCAGACACTTTGAGTCACCTCTGATTGGTGAGCATGATTGGCACGCGAGGAGCAGGGCACTTCTGATTGGTGAGAATGACTCTCACACAAGGGGGATGGAGTCAATTTGTGAAACTATTCTCACGAGTGTTAAACCCTGGGTCAGACGTGCTGTATAATGCATATCCTCGCAGCCTTAGTGATTTGCTAATTGCATTGTTTAAAATCACGATTTCGATTTGAAATTGATAAATCATTCAGCTCTAGTGTATGGATTTGCATAGATCACATTTGGGGACCAAAATGTCCCCAGAATGAGGTAAAACCTGAAAATTCCTTACTTTTGGGAACATCTTTTCTAGCCCCCATTTGGATAAACAATCTGTGGATGCAATCAAAAAAGTAAAAATGCCAAAAGTCTTGCACTTGGTTTTGGTTACTTATGGTTAAGATTAGGGCTGGGTTGGGGTTAAGGGTGTTGTAATTGGGATTAGGGTTTTTCCCATAGACATGAATGGACGGTTGCCATTTAGATCGGTACGTGAGTCTGTTTGTGTGTGTGTGTGTGTGTGTGTGTGTGTGTGTGTGCATGCACGCACATGTGACAGAGGAGGGCCTGCAATCTCCAGCACTGAAAAAATGTCCCTCAGGAGTCATTTTGCAGAGCAAAAAAAATTTCCTTATTGGCGAGTAGAGAGCTAACATCCCAGACAGTTGGGGTCATTTGCATACACCCGCTTTATTGAATAGTCTACTATGAAACTGTATGACAGAACAGCTAATGAGCTCTTTAGCTACCTAAGAATGATGTACAGTATTTATAATTATTTACTCAAGCCATTGGTGAGTTGAAGGTACTGTACAAGAGACCAAAAGTACAAGTCTATAATCACTTGATCATTTGCTCTACTGTGACCTGATGTTTAACTAAATTAAAACCAGGCATTGGGTTAAAGAACTCAGCTTACCGCTACAAGCCTCAGCAGGAGCACAGCACACTGTAAAAGGCGCATCTCTGAGATTAGCAACCAGCACCATGTAAGGCATTATTTTTAGTAGTCATGCAGTGTATTGTGGGAAATGCACTTGCCTCCAAACAAACTCAAGCCTTAAGGAAAAAATATGTACCCAAAATAGATCCTGATGGGAGGATTAAACAAAAGAAAATACTGGAGGTTCAACTTCCTACATAGTGTAGTAAGTTGAAAATACCAATATATGAGCTGCTATACAATAAATGCAGTATATAAACTAGAATGTCAAAAATACAGTAACATCTCCTTTCGAGAGCAAATGCTGGATGAGTGTAGAAACACTTAGTTGACATTACAGTCAATCAGTAACTATATCTTATGTTAAGCGGAAATGTAGAAGGTAGTACAGTTTTTTTCTCGCAAAACAGCTTTTCTCCAAGCGGGGATGCAAACACGCACAGTGAAATCTAAGAAATCCAACCAAGAATTCTGAACACACACACAAACATGCATATAAACACTGCATCTTAGCAAACAAAAGAAATGTAGGAGTACACAGCTGGTTATTTTATTTATGGATGCCAATGTTTACCAGAAAGTCTACCGTAAGGCTGGCTCTCACTCATCGTCCCAGCTTGCAGGCACCACATGGAGGTTTGCCGTGACAGATCGCACAGTGGGCATGTGGTGCGTTTGCTGCTGGTCGCTGACTTGACACCAATGAAGCCTGAGGGACAAGCCCTCAGCGCAGAGCCCAGACAGCCCCTGCCTCTCCAAGAGGCTCACCAATTAAGCAAGTCTTCCTTGACACTAGTCTGATAAAAACATTTTGTACCACAATTAGCACGCTCCAGAACTGGAAAAGAAATCACTTTCTGCCTGCAGGAATCCAGTAATTTATTTTTTTCTTCCTTGAAACTATTTCAGTCAGTTATTTGAACCACTCAGTTTTTATTTTGATAGAATTATTACTACCTTATATTCCCATTACAACCCAGATAGTAACAGAGACACACCCATTGGACCTAAGAGTATACAGAGTACTTATAGTATAGAACACAGGGTGTCGCAACAAAGAGAAGATATAGTGGCACTCCATGACAGCCCTTTCTATTGCTGCTTATTCTCAAGCAAGGCAATGGTGTGGTCTCTCTGGAATGTGTATCTGTGTATCTGTGTGTATGTGTTCCTTTCGAAAAGCCTTAATCCAAGACCAGGATGTCACCCTGAAAAGTCTTGCACAATTTCCAATATGCATAAGCCCCAATATTTACATGAACCGTTTGCTTAACAACAAAATATAGGATTTGTCATTCTGAACAAATTAAAACGCAGTCATTTAGAAAAGGGCACTTGCAGTATGTGTCGGTATTAATCAGCATATTAGATACTCATCATCCTCCTACGGCGTTTCCTGGTAGTTTAAATAGCAAACTGTTAAACTTATGCACGTAAAAAAGCAAATAAAACCAGTGTCACTGCAGGACCAAATATGTCTTATAAAATATACACTGGTTATAAGAACCGCAGATTTCTCCGATGGTACATTTTACATGTGAAACACGCTGACAGTGCGAAATAAATCGCTCTCCAGTGCTTTCGTTCGTTAACTCTGAAGACACAAATTACAAAAAAATAAAAAATAAAATTAATGATATCGCATTCTGCTGAGTAAACGCAAATTATTGTTAAACGTGCAAAAACGTCGCAGAAAATCTTTGAGAAGAACAGCACGCCTGAGGAAGCCGGATAGCCCATGACCTGTCAACGGCATAAGGTCCTGCCTTCGCTTTAGGGGAAAAAAGCCGAATTTAATGATATTGTTAAAGCGCACGATTTTCAGACTGACTGCCAGTCACATTAAACATGATTTCAGATCTTGCATAACACGACAAGTAGCTGAAGAGGCCGGTGCCCGCGAGCCTTCCGAACCCAACCATGTGTGATGTATGTGGTTGCAGCCAGGCATATAACGGTCATGAGAGAAACTTCGCGTAAGTCAGCCGAACGCTCTGAGCTGAAGCGGCCACCGGTCAACTTATGCAGTCATACATTCTCAAAATGACATCATTATGGAGTTTCTGATACGACGATCATAGAAATACCGAACATGGAAATGTGCTGAAAACTATTTAGCCATGTTCGTTGCAAATTCTCAAAATCATAAATGACTTAATAACAAACCTTAAAATACTCATCTTTACAGAATATGATATTAACCCGTTTGCTTTAAACTCACCTGTTGTTTCCCGTTGCCCAACACCAAAAAAAAAAAAAAAACTAGTGACGGGAAAAACAAACTGCAACAGTTCGGTGTAGTTTAGATATAGAAGTTTAGCAAGACTGGAATGCCTTCGTCTCAGAATTGAAGGGTTTAACGCAACTTTACCTGAACAACTGATAAGGCACGTATTGCGGACCGGGGCTTGCGGTGCGATTAGCAGGAAAGGTCGCCCGCGTTCCTCCCTTCGTTTAAATCCATGGTATAGAAAATAGCGTGAAAAAAGGCGTCGGGAGTGTGACAGCTTCGCCTCGGCGATCACCGTGAGCTCTCGGAGCCGCCCGCCTCCACCCAGCCTTATATAGTCGCACTGACCTCTGGGAAATGTGGTTTTCTTCGGCAAAACAAAGTCCTCTGCTGAAACTATAAGGGAACTGAAACAAATGCCAACTCTGTTAACGGAATGAGCAAATATGTGTTTTTATCATTTAAATGGTATGTTACGAAATACGATTTAATGATTTTGTTGCAGGAAAATGGTGAATAACATTCTTTTTAGTCTATACCCTAAGTGTACAAAATACAATCACCACATTTGGCGGGGAGAGCACCTGAATCATAAACGAATCTTAAACGATAGTATAATAAGCAATATAATATATAATATATAATTTATATAATATAATATGCATGCAAGCGGTCAAAAGTAGTTATTTATATTGGGTATATGTTTATACATTGTCTGTTGCTAACCGAGTCCAAATATATTTATAATTATTTTAACTTTATTATTGTTCTTTTTATTATATTATTATTCTTATTATTTTTTTTATTTTTTTTTAAGTAGATTCCAGTTTTTGTGTTGTTTTAAAGTTGGAGTGCGTGCACATAAACGTCATACGCATGCTCTTCAATTAACTATTCAAGTAGTATTTTTAATTCTTTTATCTATGCTGCTGTTAAATTACTGAGTTTAGCGACGGGAAGGAGGAAAGAACAGACAAAGCCACCTGACTAGTCACATGATCTGAGCTGCACGAAAAACATGGCTTCTTGCACAAGTCACCAATAACCTAACGTGTTTGAAGTTCTAGTACCAAATACCATGTTTGTCAAAGCTGTTGTTATTCTCTGTGTAATTACTGCGTGGTGTGACATAATCGAAGAGCATAACGTTGCGGTGCAAGACAAAGAAAATGCCCCTACGGATTCTGAAAACTTGGGCTGTGGATGTAATTCTTTACAAAGGAATGGCGGAACAAACGCTGTAAAAACTGAACCAAAAACTGAAAACGATCAGGCCGCTGCAAAATACACAAAAGCATTAAACGAAGATCAGATCGATGAGGAGGTATGATGTAGTTAACTGACACGATTTGTAGTTATCGATGACTGTTTCCGAACCAGTGAGAAAATAAGATAGTTCCCTTCGTTTGGCAATTTGGTTTCTAGTTCTTTTCTTATAATGAGAAATAGTCTAATAGTCAGTCTTCCATATATACCGGGGCTTCTATGCATCCTTTGCCACCATTTTTTCTGGAGACTACATGATAATATCCATGTAGTACTTCGGTGTACGCATCGGGCCAGTGGAATTTCTCTAATTGTCTGCACCTCTTGATGCGTATACAGGTGAAATTTTAATCCAGGATGTTCTAAAGGAGGGGTGTACAATGCAGGTTATCGTTACGGCTAACTCTTGGCTGTTTTACTTCTTTGTTGTAACTGGGGTGTTAAGTGAATTCCGCAATGCTGATGGATTTGAAATTGAACAAGCTGGCCGAAGACTTGCTTATTTTTCACTGGCATTTGAATGAGGTGGCTGATTAATTATGGGAAATAGTTGTCCACAATACTATAAACATTAACAATTAACATCATCCATTTTTTCCACATCCCCTGTCTTTTTACTAGTGATGTGAAGAAGGTCTTAGTTTTCCAAAACCAAAAGAGGTCCCTAAGAAATTCAGTCCTTGGTTGTCTTTGATCATTCCATATTTAGATGGTGTGGATCCCTGCAGGGGAGTTCCTTATGGGTACAGACAATCCTGGGATTCCACAGGATGGAGAGGGACCTCAGCGGAGAGTCCACCTGGATGGCTTTTACATGGATGTTTTTGAAGTCAGCAACCTGGAGTTCCTAAAATTTGTCAATGCTACTGGCTATGTGACAGAGGTAGGGTGACTGAACCAACAAACATTGTTCTAAAGGTAGTGAAAAGTGATCAAAAAGGAAATGATCCATGTTTTTTATTCTTTCAGGCAGAAAAGTTTGGAGACTCATTTGTGTTTGAGGGATTATTAAGTGAAGCTGTAAAAAGCCAGATCTCCCAGGCGGTAAGTTGTTGTTTTTTTTGTTCGGTTTTAAATAAGCCTTTTTCTTAAACAGAGTAATTGGTAAATGGAACAGAAAAATCATATGGGTCTAAGCTTTGTCACATGTTAACCAAAAGAACATCATCAATAAAGTGACAATGATGACTTAAACATAAAGAAAACACATTTCATTGTACTTTTATCTTTGCATTTGTATTTTAAGAAGTATGTTTGTCTGAATTAACTGAAAAATAGTCAGCTGACAAATTAGTCACCTGATGAATCTTGACAATGTTTGTACCATACTACAGTAATTTCATTCATCTTACTGATTTAGACACCATAAGATGCAGTAAATAACACCTTCTCAATCAGTATGGCTTTTGTATGTTTTGTTCACACGTGTTAAATGTAAAAGTTTAAATTTAAACACGTTTGAAAAAAGTTACATAATACTTAAATTAATAATTTATTGTACATAATATATGTGATTATTCATTCTATATTTTATTTTATTATCTTTTTGTCTCTGTTCTTTGTGGTAGGTGGGCAGTAGGAACTTCTGTAACAGTTAATACACAGACAGGTTTTTGGAAGTGTAGCTATGAAGTCATTCAGATGAAATGTAAACAGTGAGTCTTTGTGGAACTTTGCACTGTTAAACACTGCTGTAACAGGGAACAGAACACCAACTCTGACATTCACATTCACTTGGGATCTGGAGGTGCAATGTATATGGGTGTGCAATCATACACATGCATATGGTATACAGGATGGTACATAATGTGGAATCTGTACATGCTTTCGGCTGACTATAGTATATTCAGAGCAGATGAACGTTCTCATCCTTTACTTAATATCGCTTTTTGTTGCAAACCCCTTAGAGTTTCAGCATACATCGATTCTCTCCACTTGATTCCAATTCCACCTACACAAGCATGAGTCGCTCACCCATTTTACACAGATTCTGTACTCTCTACTCACTCTTAAAACAGCAGTCATTTATGACCAAGGCTTTGAATAAGAAATACAGGAAGATTTTGCTAGATGTTTTCATAATTTCTTTGTCAAATGGTGCTGATTATTGTCTAATTTTCCTCCCAAAAAGAGGAGGTCTTTCTGGCTAAATTCCTTTAAGATCTAATTAGACAGGAAGATTGCAGTTATGAATTGTTAAATATGATTATAATATCCTATGTATTATTTCAGGTGAATGCCCCTTTGATCTTAAAGCTCTGGCTTATTGACTTGTAATATATGGGCATTGTTCTGGAATTCTATCCCAGCTGTTTTTTTTAATTGTATTAATATGTTCGTTAATGTGGTACTGCTTCAGTAATATTTCTTCTTCTTCCTGATTCTCAGGGGTGTGGCATCTTTGGTTTTATACAGTGTAGAGACAGTGCTGCTTGTTATGGAGTCCTAAATAGGAATTCCACAATATTTTCATTTGTTCCTTCCCATTACTTTGGAAAGAAACACCATTTTCACACTTATAGTCCTTTACATTGGGTGTGAGATTATTTTTTAATCATTTCATAATTTCAATGATTAATACAACTGAGGAAGTACAAAAGAAGTAGGAGGATTTTAAAAATTATCACCATTGCTATTTTAAGCTTAACTGTTCAAAGACAGTCAGGGGAGTATATGGCAGGTGCCCTTACTGAGTGGGTTTTCAAGCTGATGACTTGCGCAACAATGAAGGGTTTTTAAAAATGTTTATAAAGAAGGGGGATTCTTTAAGAGACCAGGCTTGGAGAATGTGGTTTTTGCTATCATATATTCAATGCAAAAAAAGCAATCCACACTTCTGTTTTGGATTTGTGAAGCAGACCAAGCAGACAACAAATCTGTTATAGACATAAATCTAGTGCTAAATGTGATTATCCTTTATCCAGTGTACACCTATTGTAGGTTATTTACCATGTAGTCCAGTTACTGTAACCTATTCAGAAATCCAGTTACAATTTGCACTGCTCTCAAGGCACAGAAAACAAAAGAAACCAACACCTCCATGTGAGACAAAATAATTCCAAACTGCATAGCAACTGTTGCTGGGTACCAATACAGTGCTTCAAAATCCCCCAGTAATTCTGATTACCAAGACCTCACTGATATCAGTTACACAAGCCTGGCACAGGACCAGATTTTCCATCAGCTCCTTGAGGCTTTTAGCTGTTTTCAGCAAATCAGTCTGCGTAAAACTGCCTTTGTTTTGGTTCTGAAGCTGCCGTTTATAAACGTCTGTAAGCAGAGCGTAGGTGTCCCAGAGTCATGTCCAGCAAGAATCCTTGAAAGGTAGAATCTGCCGTTGAAACTGCCTTGTAGAGATGCCGTTTCAATGGAAACGGGACTTGTCTCCATGCTGGTGGCTACATCAGCAACCTTCTTTCATTTAAGGGCCTGAGTGGGGTTTAGCCTCCTCCTGATAGTTGGATTTTCGTAGATCCAGTAATGCAGCATGCAGAAATATTACAAATGCATGTGTTGAAAGATGATAATTCAGTAGTAGAGTGCATTTATTATTTTTGAGATTTTATTGGATCATATTGTTAATTACGGCACCAAGTTATCAAAGCCCACAATTCAGAGGGGAAGAGAGCCAGGTCACTGTCATAATTGCTGGATTTTTGTAATGACCACGACTTCTTTGACACAGCTTTGCTTAGTATTAGTAACACAATCGGTAATGGTATGTAAATATTATTAGATCTCACTTTGGTTTGGTAAATGGAAGTATTGTTAAGTTTTTGTCTGCAGTCATGAGATAGGAAGACCTAGGTGGACTTGTCAGGCATTTGGTACTGATTCTAATCTGTTGATAGACAAGTAATTCACACCCACAGGGCCTCGATGCCCTGGCTAAAATTGCCCACTAAGGCCCTATCAAAGCTGGCCTTCTAATCATGTCCTGTATCTTATTGGTGAATTCTCTCCTGCCCCTTCGCCACCTTGGCTACCGTGTGGTGCGCGTACTGGCTCAGAATGGCTGCCGTCGCATCATCCAAGTGGGTGCAACACAGTGGTGGTGGTTGAAGCGTCTCCCCATTGGTACTGTGAAGCACTCTGTGTGTCTTGAAATGCGCTATATAAATGTAACATACATTCATTCATTCATTCCGTCTTTTGTTCCCACTTATTTCCTTTAAAACGGTACTCATATTGTCTGCTGATTACTGCATAGCCAGATACCAGCCAGTCTATACTACTCAAGCCCTGCCTTTTACCTGTACAGTACTGTGCTTCGTTTTCTGCTGGAGTGATTATGGTTAACAGTGTGACAGTATTTCCTTTTGTGGCTCTCTGCTGTCCCGTCTTGTTTTGTTTTACTCCTGCGACGGTGTATCGCTCCTGGCAGCGTAATCGTGCCAGCCAGGGCTGCTGGATGCCGCCAGACCCTTGTTCTCTGACCACTAGTTTTCCTCACTTGTACGACGCTTCGGGGCAAAAGTGTCTGCAGAATGAATGTAAAAATGCTTTGCATGTAGCTGCACTGCACTGGGTGTGAATAGAGCAGCACAAAAAAGGCACATGTCCCCCGCAGCTTGTGACAGCCATTTGCATAAACTTTCCTTCCATTTTCCGCGGTCTATTTTAGTTCGTTACATTCTGTATTTCCTGTAGCTGAGTCACATACTACTGGTGAATGTCTGTTGGCTGCTTTAAAGTAGCTCTGCGTATAAAAAGAGACGCGTCTGCAGTCATTAGCCAATGGGACATTATAGATATTATTAGTATATGTAATATATACACAAAACAAATGCAGAATTCTGAATTCTTAGAAGTTAAATGAATTATTAAGTATTTAATTGTAACAGTCGCAGAAACCTCAAGAATGAATTTCTTTTGGATAAGGGTACTGGACGCCTAGTGTATTGATTAGCGATGATAGCTGTTCAGTTCTACAGAAACAATTTCAGGACGATTCCTATGTAAAATAATAATAAATTCATTACATTAAATAATAATGAGTGGAACCACCCATCCCGGTGGAATTGCAATGGAACAAGACAGACTGCTGGCCAGGGAAGGCAAGGGAACACATCCCCATCTATGTAACAAAAGGGTTCTTTTTTAAACATTTTAGTACAAACTTCATGGCCAAAGAATGCGTAGGTGCAGAAAGCTTAGGACCCTGGGCTTAGACTGAGCTGCTGTTTCCCACGTGGACTTTCTGCATAGAAGTTTCTGATGTTTCACTGTCCTCTAGCTCAGCTCTGCTCTCTCTGTGACTGCTGGATCAAGCCTTGTTACTTTACTCTGTTGGACTGTTGGATTAAGTGTTGTTACTTTACTCTGTGGATGTGAATGCCCTCCCGCACACGAGCCTCTGCATGTCTATAGATACATTTCCCATTAATCTGTTTCCTATTCATGTGTTTGCACCTTGTTTCTGTGTACATGTGAGTGTCATGCAGTTTAGTGGCTTGTTTGTGTAGAAAATGCCCATTGATTGGAGAAAATGTTGCTAATTGCTGAGGCAGTGCAGTCAAATAGCACGTGACGGCAAAATCTGAGGGTGGAAATGCCTTAATAAATGTAAAAATCGTGTTAAAATTAATCATCAATTGTGTTAGCCAGTTATAATAATGACTGCTGTTATCTGTAGTGGCTCAGTGGGTGGCCCTGCTGCCTCTCACTTCAGCTCTGCTGCTCTGTGCCTCTGAGGCTGGGAGGCTGTGTGTGTGTGAGGGGGTGTGCCTGTGAGGCTGTGTGTGTGTGAGGGGGTGTGCCTGTGAGGCTGTGTGTGTGTGAGGGGGTGTGCCTGTGAGGCTGTGTGTG
>JAODKL010000107.1:25142126-25169950 GCA_026780765.1 Petrocephalus schoutedeni
CTGGGAGTCTGTGTGTGTGTGTGTGTGTGTGTGTGTGTGTGTGTGTGTGAGGGTGTGGCTCTGTGACTGGGAGGCTGTGTGTGTGTGTGAGGGGGTGAGGCTCTGTGACTGTGATACTGTGTGGCTTGGTGGCTGTGATGCTGTGTGGCTCTGTGTGTGTGAGGGGGTGAGGCTCTTTGTCTCTGTGGGTGTGAGGGTGTGCGGTTGTGAATCTCTGAGTGTGTGGCTCTGTGGCTGTGATGCTCTGTGTGTGTGTGTGAGGTTCTTTGTCTCTGTGGCTGTGAGGGTGTGTGGCTGTGAGGCTTTCTGGTGTGGTGTGCGTGTGTACCCCCAGCCTTGTGCCTTACGCTGCCCAGGATGATCCTTAGTGGGTGGGGAATAGATGTAATTATTAATGGTTGCTGCTCTTAGGAAACCCATCATATTGCCATGTTACTGCCTGAGGTCTCCCATGTGTCAGACCCTGTAAGTCAGAGCGGGACCCTGGGCTATAGACGGGCTCTCCCTTCTGTGGGTTGCAGGTGGCCGCGGCGCCTTGGTGGCTGCCTGTCAGAGGAGCAGGCTGGAGGCACCCGGAGGGCCCCGACTCGGACATTGTGGACAGGTGCGGCAGCCCAGCAGTGCTCTGCTCTAACACCCAGCTTATACAGGCACTCCATAGGCTCCAATACTAAAATGCACATTTTAACACCATTTATAAGGCAGTTTCCACTATGAAAGAATATTTATGACCCTCTTATGTAGGAAGGCTTAATTGATGAACCTCCTCTTTGCTGAACACAGTTTCCTGTAATCAGCTCTGTTCTATTGTCTCATTGTTGTCCTGTAATTAAATTATAATTTCCCTCGTACAATTAGTTTTATATTTTATTGCCGTGCTTTCCTTTTTCTTGTGTTTTGTAATTTAAAACATTTGTATTGTGTATTTTGTGCTTGTATCATGAAATTTTCGATATTGATTAATAGTAGATGTTGGCATTGTATATATGTACATGCTGTCCTTTGTCTTCCGCGCTCCTTCTTGGTGGCATCCTCCTCTTCTATCTGTTGTTCTTCATCAGTCCTTCCCTCCCTGCTCCCATCTTCTTTCCAAGCCTTACCCCCTGTGTAATGTCAGATTTCCCCGCGAATCGCTGAGTCACCGCTTACCCTGTCGCCCTCTGGCCGCTGCAGGCTGGATCATCCTGTGCTGCACGTGTCTTGGAACGATGCTGTGGCTTATTGTGCGTGGAGAGGAAAGAGGCTGCCCACAGAAGCGGAGTGGGAGTACGCCTGCCGTGGGGGCTTGCAGGACAGGTACCTGTCTCTGTCTCTGTATGTCTGTGCATCTTATGTACAGTATATGTCACATTTCATATGTGTTGGGAACCAAATGTCCCCACAATGTGATTAAAAGCCTGTTACTTTGATGTTTTGAGGACATTCTTTTGGTCCCCACAAGGGGAAATTAAATTTTATAAAAATCTGTAACTGCAGTCCAAAAACTAAAAATATTAAAAGTCTTATATTTTGTTTGGTTACTTATCGTTAATATTAGGGCTGGGTTGGGGTTAAGGGTGTAGTGATTGGGATTAGGGTTTTTCCCATAGAAATGACTGGATAGTCCCCACCAAACGTGTGTGTGTGTGTGTGTGTGTGTGTGTGTGTGTGCGTGTGTGTGTGTGTGTGCGCGTGCGTGTGTGTGTGTGTGTGTGTGCGCGTGTGCGCGTGCGAGAGAGAGAGAGAGAGACAGACCTGGAGCTTGGTGAGTGCACACTCTTATAATACTCAATAATTCAAACTGTAGCTTCTAAGTTGTGCTGTCTGAAACGATGCTTGAATGGAGGGATTGCAAAAAGTAGCCACTTTCACCAGACACCCTGTTTCATGTCAGGCAAGGCAGATGTGAGCTTCTTTGTTTCGCTGGTGGTGCCAGCTCCTTTACGACTTACGCGGGCCATATATCATCTGTTCATTGGTGGAGCTGCAGCGCTCTGCGGAGATCTGTGGACGGCGGAGGAATCCATTCAGACTGTAGGAGAATTGGAGTGTTGGTTTTCTTCTAGCCAGCCATCCTTGGACAAGACGACTCCTGTTACAGCTTCCTTTCTGCGGATTTACGTCTTAGTTGCCAGTTCTTAGCATAGCATGAAGCAGGCTGGTTGGCTTTATCTGGTTGATAAAGTCGCGTTGATTTCAGGAAATGAGGTGGTTTGGTGAGTATAGAGAAGATGGGTAGCAGAACTTTGAGACTGGAGAGACTGCTGGTAAAGAATAGCTCCCTGGGTAATATCTCTTCATTGTGGGATTGGTCACGTGGAGCAGTTGAGCTATGCTCTTTTGAAAATATTGCCTTTGGTGCATGGGGCCACATCTCTTGCTACGTTCATACAGGGACCAAATAGCATGTATCACTGGCCCCTACCCCACATTCCAGCATCTGCATCACACAGTAATGCCTTCTCGACAAAGTACATGTAGACTGTATTTGCATAAGCCAACAAACCCACACAATGTCGGTTCGCTGTTCTGTGCTAGGGCTGGGCGATATTGCATCGCGATTTTATCACTCACACGCGATAATCACCAGTGCTTCAAATGATGGGTGAAACATTTGGCCGGATGCCAGCTTTTTGGTACTTTATATTTTATGCAACTGCCAGAATCTCCATTGTTCCACCTCAGTACTACTTTCAGTCATCTCTGATCCTTTAGGATCTCCTCTCCAGTTAACCTAGCAAGGACGTTTGCCATATCCACCAGTTTGAGAAGTTTCTCAGAATGTTCGATCCATTGATATTCCCAGAGACGATCAGCACTTCGCCCCCAAGCACAGCTAGAGTGAGATTCCAGCTCATCTTGAGGCAACAGTTCACTTAAAGCATCTTTGGGGTCCACTAAATGTCTGTCTCCATGGCTTCTAAAAACTGCTCCTATGCCCAAGCTTGCACCTCCATTGCAAACTTTCTGCACCCCTTTTCACCTGATGGTACTTTTCAGCTGCCTCTGATTTCCCTTAAACAAGCCTCGTCCTGAAGGCCACCTCCTTCGGCTTTTCTACCAGCAGGTTTTAGGGAACCACCATAACAGGCACCAGCTTCCTTCTGGCAACAGCCTCACTTTTGCCTGAGTACGATTCCCACTGGTGTGTCTCATTTATCTTGCGTGAAAGCTTCAGCCAGTTCAGACAATTTCAGCAAGTGGAGACTCCCCTCTTTTCACCCAAGTGTTTAGAATATGCATCCTCCAGGCCCAGACAAAACCACACAGTGAAGGATTGACCTTTAACTTGGGGTGCTCTAGTATCATGAATATCCTTTTGTTTGACTGTGGCATTTAAAATGGACAGTCCAAAGCTTGCACAATGACAGTTCAGTCCTTGGGCTTAGATGCTGGCCATTCATTCTAGTCAAAATTCTCTAGGTAACTCCATCGTTCCCCATGTATGAATTGAAGCCTCTCAGTAGGACAATAAGAGTCTATAAAGGGTACTATTTCGAACACTTTGTCTACTTCCTCTGTGAGGGCTGGGTACTCTGAACTGCTGTTCGGTGCATGCACACAAAAAAATCATCAAAGTTTTCCTCTTCAATTTCCGTTTGGATAGAGGTAACCCTCTCAGCCTTCAACTTGGGTCTTAGCCCTTAACTTTGGAGTTATGCCAAGCTAATTCATTGTTGCTTTTATTTGGTCCCTAGACCTTTCCAAAATACAAATGTATAAATGTGTACCTTAATAATGTGTGTATATATGTATGGTATGAAGTGTTCAAGAACATCTGTCTTAAGAAGATGTAGAATTCATGTTATAGGAGACATTATACCATTCTAGGTGAATTAAGTGGCTTAAGTAGTGTTGTAATTATTCATTTAAGGGGTGTCTTCTTTTTGGTTACTTGTAACCAATTTTTTTTGTAGGCTTTTTCCCTGGGGTAACAAATTATATCCCAAAGGAGAGCACTATGCCAACCTCTGGCAAGGAGAGTTTCCAAAACACAACACTGGAGAGGACGGCTATGTGAAAGCAGCTCCGGTGAGAGAAATTGCCTATTATTCCTAAACATCAGGATATGCTGTCAAGGTCACATGTAATTGCTCATCAGATTTAGGCCTTGGCCATACATACATGGGTACGTGGGGACAAGGCCAGGATAATTGGGCTCCGATACTTTGGCAAAATGTTGCTGTAGTGTGTATGTCAGCAAATGTTTTTCCCCCCATAATGTGTATTGGTATGTGTTACTTGAATTAAGTCTTTCTCACTTACAGGTGATGTCATTTCCTGTCAATGGCTATGGGCTGTATAATATGGTGGGAAATGCCTGGGAATGGACAGCAGACTGGTGGAACATACATCACACCACAGATGAGCTACACAATCCTGTACGGACAGCTTGCACCTTCTACCAATCAAATGCATTTAAAAGAACACAGCTGTCAAAAGTAGCACAATCTGTCTGTTAATTGGTTGCATTGCTTCTTTGAAGCATGCTATTTTATCATTTGAACTTTTTTATTTGTATTTGTTTTATGTAGATGGTGGTTAAAGTTTGCGAGAATATGAACATTACAACTAGCTGCCCCGTTTATCAACCACAGAGTATTTTAAATTTTGTGATTGGTGGCCAGGTTAATGAAGGAAAGCAAGGTGGTGAGATACATAAACATATTTAGGGGGGATTAATGATCCGTGGAGGATTTTTTTTATGGGTCTGATTGTCTGATATGTCTGGGAAGCAGTTTATGAGAAGGACTGCAGAGGGCAGAAAGGGATGTTGCCAAGGAGTTTTGTTATTCGTTTGTAGGATACCAAAGGATAGATCTTGCAGTCATTGAGAAGTGGGAGCATGGAGGAGTAGAATGGAGGAGAGAAGCTTGAAAACAAAATAGGAATTGGGTTGGGATATCTGCAGTGAACAGTTGTTTTGGTTGGAAATGTTATTAAATGTTGAATATAGATAGTGATAATAGAAGAGGCCCTATCACTTTTGATTGTTTTGACTCTAGGATTGTATATGATAGGCTAGAGCTGAGGAAATGGCAGGCAGATGTTCATGGGGATAGCGATGGAATTAGCCAAGGTGAAAGAAAACATCTGAAGTTGAGGACAAGGAAGTTAGCGGAGGGAGTGAGCTTGTCACAAAAGCTCTGCAAAGACATCCCAGTAAAGAAGGTGCTGGGTCGCTGTGGATGAGAATATTAAATGCTGATCGGTGGTGTGTTCGTAGTGTGGAAGTTCCTAAATGCCTGCATGAGGGGTGGTCTCGACAAACAATCCATTTAAATGCTACAGCACGTACTGTTGTCATTGAATTTGTATGGCACCATACAAATATTAAAAAATCGTGTGAAATGGGCTTTTTCTTAAAATGACATGGCTTTTTTCTATTTTGTGGTTCCACCATGAAACTAAAAATGAAGGAAAACACTGCGTTCTGTTTTTATTGCAAGAAAATTACTGAAGTGTAAATTTAACTAATGATTGATGAGCATGTCCTCAGTGAGGAGGATACATTAGCACTAAATATTCATTATGAATATTTAGTGCTAATGTATCCTCCTCACTGAGGACATGCTATGCAGGCATTAAAAGCACAATCACATTATTGGCGACCACAAGAAGTGTAAATTGCATAATTTGAGCTTCTTTGCAGTTCTTTATATGGGTAAAATGCTCTAAAGGCCCATCCCTTTTGGGGCCCACCCCTAGGAATATGGCAAGATGACCTTGTTTCAGGCTTGTTTCTTTATAAGGGATCACCGATGTTTTCCTCATTGACAGTCTGAAATGTCGGTTTAAAAGAAATTATGCTAAAATCACAGTCCTCCGTAACTTCCATATTAGTGCACGATCACTGGATGTTCTTCAGATTGTTGTCGCAAGGCTGCAAAGGTGGTGAAGAATTTTCCACTTTGCAGGCTGACTTTTTAAGGAAGCAGCATGCTCTTTTCATGCACTTTTACATGCAGCTGTTCCTCCGGCTCTCTCTAGACTTGCAGGATTTTTTGATAAGATAGGCTCTGATATCGGGTTTGTTAGAACTGGATAAAGCTGGCAAGGATTTTTTTTCCCTCTCCCTGCCCATTCATCCATCCATTTTCTGAAACCGCTGCACCACCATGCTACCCCTCTCCTCACCCGTCTAGAACATTACTATTCTTATAAATGAGTTTATAAGGCTCAGGGGTCCATCTATCCAAATCTATTGGTCAATAATGGACTTTTCCTACAAACTGACCCAAAGCATTCTTTTGTCATTAAAGTGGTCCATTCAAATTACTCTTTTTTTTTTTTTTTACAGGAATGGGTAAGGCTTGGAGATGTGGCAGTTCATAAATTATGAATGTGGGTGGACATTCACATTTGATGAGGTGTCAAAAAAAAAAGAAAAACTAACCGCGAGACATCCTTTTCTGGAAGTCTCCTCCTCAGCTCTGCACTCCCAACATTACCAGAGCAAACTGCTTAACTGGACGATCTGAGAACCGTGATTGCTCATGATTTATCCTCTTGCAGACTGGGCCGACCACCGGGAACGATAGAGTGAAGAAGGGAGGATCCTACATGTGCCACAAGGTAAAACTCCCGTGCTCGCTGAATGATCAACAGGCTATATAAGGCGTGGCTGGGAAGTGCTGATTCAGGTCGGTTTTGGCCCTTTAATAATTATCTTTTTTTTTTTTTTTTTTTAAGCGGTCTTCATTTTGACCATGTCAGCTTTTGAGGTTCTCATAGTTCAGTATGAGAGATTTTGTCTTTACTTTGTGATATATGTGATACTTAGACCAGAAACGTCTTCTGTGAAGGGGGTGTGGATTATAAAGCAGTCTATTACTGTAGTCAGAAATGTTATTGGTTTGGGAAAATCACCCGACTGAATACCGCATGTTCTTTACCGCCCCTGTCCTTGCCCTGGTTTAGCTTTAGCCAGTAGCATTTTGCAGGCGATTGACAAAATTGCAGAGTCACCTGACAAATAACATGTAACTAAGAACAATGACCTAATCAGGATTAAGGCCACACTTTGCTTTCATAACAGGCTTGGGAATGCTGTCGTACATGCCCTGAACTATGGGATATTTAACCATTTTTCAGGAAGAAAATTATCCAGGATGAAGAAGGTAGAAATTGTCATTCCCTATGCTCCAAATCCTCCCAAAAGTGTCAGTGATGTTTAGATCTGGTGATGAGGGGGTTATGGGAAGTGTTTGACTTCATCCAGGTGTTCGTGGACCCACACTTAAATATATTTAGCTGTGTGTATGGGGGCATTATCATTCTGGAACATCTGGATCTAGGAACATCCTGAGCGTACAGTCTTCACACCACAGGATGAACATCTACTTGAGAAAGGCCCTCATATTCCTCAAATATTATATGATGATGCTCAGGAGTTACTGACTCTAATGACCTGGATGCCTTTACCAGCTTTTGACTTTGCCTAACATAAACCCATCAAGGTGTGCACTCTCAGAAAAAAGGTACCGATTTGTACCCTTGCATGTCCCTGGGGCTGTACCCTTAAGGGTCTGCCTGTTGTACCCTATAACTGTAGGTAATTGTACCTTTTAAGGTATAGAAATGGACTCTGAGGAATATCCCCAAGGTACAAATAACATTAATATACCACCAATGGTACAAAAATGTTCCTCTATTATATAGTCTGTTCCTGTACCTTAAAAGGTACACGCACCTACACCTTTACAATTGGCAGACCCTTGGGGGTCTGACAAGCAAAGGTACAAATCAGTTCCCTTTTTCTGAGAGCGAAGGCAAAGGGTATCTCAATGCACTGTATTAGCTGTGGAGTTAGGGGTGTATTCTGCTCCTTCCACACTATTAGGTGAAAGGTGATTAATTGTCAACACAGACACAGACCCTGAGAGACTGTGCCTTAAGGTTAGAGCCACTTTGGCCACATGGGCCTTGCTCAGTCCTCTCTCTATCTCTCACTCCAACTCTGTGTCTCTACCCCCCACCCCAACCTATTTCCTCACCTTCTATTATCAGATTGGTTTAATGCCTGCTGCCTTGACCAAGATATAAATATGAAGCTCAACAGTAGAATCACATATTTTTAGTTTTATTATACTCTTAAAAACTGCACTTAAATGAAAGTCTGATTTGATAATAACCTGCAACCTTTTAAATCCAGAGAAATAAAATAAATCCTGCTGAAATTGTTGCTAGGAGACAAGCCTGGGTGCAAGGTTATTTCTGCTGTACTGTCAATGCTCCATCAGAGGGATGATATCTGCTGCTCTCCAATCAGTTTTATACCTTCAGTTGCTATGGGGATGTGAGATGACTTACTCAGACAAGCGCTTTAAGTGCACAAAGCTCTTATGTCTAAACTTGTTGCCTGTTCATTTTAGCTTGTGTTGTAAGGTCAGTTTAGAGCTAAGTGTCTCCTAGCACCGTGAGCGAGCTGTGAAGTCATTTCCAGGCTTAGCGCTTGGCTTGGCACAGCATTCTCTGGCAGAGTCTCCTTTTCAGGAAAGCTTCTTGTCCCTCTCTGTCCACAGTCTTACTGCTACAGGTACAGGTGCGCGGCCCGAAGCCAGAATACCCCTGACAGCTCTGCCTCCAACCTGGGCTTCCGCTGTGTCTCCCAGAAGCGGCCCTGATGCTCCAGGCCTCAGCGCCAACTTGATGGGCGGGGAATAATCGTGGTTCTGAGTGACACCCCGCCTGCCCCCCCAGGCTAATTCTGCCGCACACCACCAGCTGACAAAATTTATACCTGGACTTGGCAAACGGCTTCCACTTTTTCAAAATGGTCCTGTCAAAAACAAATTCCCTCTCTACTCTCGTTTTTTTCTTTCCATTAATTCAGTCGAGTTACTGTTTTAACGAATGTCATATTTTGTATGGAAATATACTTAGGACTTTGTTACTATTTAAAAAAAGTATGATTTATTGATTTTTTTTTTAAATATTTATTTTTATAGAAAGCTATACTTTGGCAAAAGTGATTTCCCCAGTTTTCAGATTACCTCACATGTCAGCAGGCTTGCGTCGAGCCTGAGGCCAAGAAAAGATGGTTTGCCAATAGGAACATAACTTCGGAATAAAGGCTTGTCGGTTCAGGATCTCAGAGTTGCTCCTCCTGTCAAACCATCATGTAGGCACTTAAAATGCATAGACAATTTAGTTTCTTTTGGAATAAATTCGCAGTCACGACGGTAGATTTTCTCCCTTCCATTTCCCCGATTTTCAGTGGCGTGGTCGATGGGGATTGTCACACACCTCCAGGGCTGAGAGTTCAAACCTTGCTTCCGCTTTACACCATGTTGCATATACAGCAGATCCCTCTCTCCTGCATGAGCAGTTGGAAGATGGATGGAGAAAACTCATCTTAATTGTGCTTACTTGTATATCATGGGTATAGGCTGGGTCCAGGGACGAAATGAACCACTTTTTCATTGAAACATAGCACTGGCTGTGCTACCTAAACCCTCAAATCTTTGCTGGTGATCAAGCTAAGAGCAAGAGTTTTTCCTTCTAGCAGTTAGATTGTGCTGCCACCTGCTGGTCAGAATTATTATTAATGTCACGTTATTACATTAAATGTTTTAATACTGAATCTCTTCTACTAACAGTTTTGGAAGGAGGCAGGGGTGCCACAAAACATTTTATGCAGGTGAATAATTGTCATTGCAACTGAATGTCCAATTAACCCATATGTCACATAGCATTGGGTAGCTACTGCGGCTGTTCAATGCTTGGGAGCAGTACCTTGCTCAGGGTACCTTAGTGGTATTTGAACCAGTAACCTTTTGATTACAAGCTTGCAGTCCTAACCATTAGGCCACCGCTGCCCTATACTGCCTAGACGTCCCTGTAATAGTATGTGTAGTAGTATACAAAATATCAAAAACAGTACAATAGTGGTTGAATAGTTTTAAACAATTATTTTTAAAGCAATTATTTTTTGTTAGTTTATGCATGCCACTGTGCAGTACAACTATATTACTAAGACATTTAAACGTACAGTCATCTTCAGACTTACGTTACTAATTCTTTCCTGTTGCTGTTATTTTAAACATTTAAAAGCATCACCCAGTCCAATCATTGGCTAGATAAGTTATGTGAAGGAAATTACCCATAAGTAGAAATTATATGGGTATCAAAACTCAAAATCCGTTTGGCTATAAAACGTAAGCTTAATGGTCATAGGCCTATATCCAGGGATTGTTGTATATTGTTATTAATATTGAGTATCCAAGCCTTATTTTTTAAACTAACATTGTGGTTAAAATAATACATTGTTTCATGTAAGTGTGGCTTTAGAAAAGTTTAGAAAAACCTGTTTTCAAAAATACCCAAAAGCTGGTCCACTAAGAATATAAATGGGTATTTTAATTAACAAATTAGTTATGTGCATTTTAAATGTTGTCATCACCAAACTCGTTAATATATTTAAATATTTAACGTGTGGTTAACATGGTTCTGCTTTTTATATTTTATACTGAGATTGCATTAAGAAAGATATGTCAACAATTACAGTAGGGGGAGTTATAACACAAGGCTTTTGATTTGCAGCTTGCTGGTCCTATATTCGCACAACGCTGTATTTGATAACCAATTGATGGATGGCTGGTTTGAAGATGGATGCTTCTGTACAAGAACTGTACACCTAACGAAAACCTGATAATTGCTCATTTAGTGATTTAATTATATAACAAAATGTGTTACATTTCTAGTGAAATGTCCCAGCGTTTTAGACAGTCGCCCAATAGTCAGCTCAAACAGGGCATTACCCATGTCAGCATTAGAAAGATGATGCCAGTGAATGGGGAAAATGCTGAGGTGCCGCATAGATTTTCAGCAGGACCTGTGGTCCTGTGGTCCTGATGTCCCACCCAGAAGGTGACAGAGAGATGGCGGGGAGATCCACACCTCCCGTGTCGCCGGGAATTATTCACATTCATATGAGTTGCATCCATCCTATGGGGGTTACTATGGGTACATGGGTGTGCTATGGATGGCAGCAGGGGATGATCTCACCGTCCCGGGGTCCTCCTGCCCGTAGGGACTTCTCATGTCAGAAGGAGATTCAGCAGCATCTGCCCTTTGACATAAGGCTGCACGTATTTAACTGTTTGTAAAGTCTCAAAGAAATTAAACCGAGTTGGAAACCGATATAACACCAGTCTTACTAGGACCAGAAGTAGAAGGACCCAAATCTAGAGTGGATCTGGCGCACCTTAAGTGGAAGTCACCCTCCTTACTATAAGCCTGGTGTGCCTCATGTGCCATATCTGTCATGCCACAGGCTCATTTGAAAGGGGAAGCAATCGAAATAAGGCTGTCGAAATCGGTTTATAAAAGGTCGTTGTTTCTTGAAGCACATTCTTTCACTCTACTTCTCTGCCCAAGCCACATGTTTATGGTAAGCTGTATATATTTAAATAAATATGCTCAATAAGGCTATTTTTAAAACAGGAAAAATGCACTGACTCACTCACTGCTTATGTACCGGGGTATGGATTCCTTTACATCGCACCTATTACTGTGTATTATTAGAGTTACTTAGTAAGTTCATTAATCTCATTTTGCTGCGGTCAGTATAGCCAAATAATTTAAACATCAATCTCTGAGCACAATTTGGGGTCAAAAGCAGAAACATTTGAACCTGAAGTCAGGGTTGAGTTTTAATTTATCTACTGTTAAACTTTAATTTGAACCACATGACACCAGGAAACATGAAAGTTTAACACATCCAATAGGAGAAGACTTAAGCTGATCATTGATTACTACATTGATCACTGATCACTACATGCCCCACACAGAACATTTTAAATGGGCATCTTCACACATTTCACTGGAAGATTCTCATCTGTTGTACCCAACAAGCAAGGGAAAATAACTGGTAATATTGTATAGTCTGTACTATAAGAACTTATTAATGTATCTAAGTAAAATGCATGCCCAGTGACAGCAAGCTTAACTGCAATGAAGGTACCAGGATACATGATCATCTGCCTGTCATATTTCCTCTGGCGACCAGGGAGTATTTACTTCTTCAGTTTCACCTGAGTTTGGCTGCAGCTCTCATGGAAAATAACCTGGCTTTTCCCATCTTGTAAGGTTTTTGCAATGGTATGTGTGTGTGTATATACACTATTAAGACACATGTATTTAACATATTAAGTTATTGGCTCCCAAAGGGATCTTTTGGATCCCTTCTAGAAAAAGAATTTAAGCATCACAGCAAAATCCTGGCAAACCAGGTCATATGAGTATTTAGTAGGTCAGAAAGAATCAGAAAGTGCTTAGTCATTAATATAAAGCGGTTACAGTGGTGTCGATATGCATACATTTTGTTGTTCTTTGAAGTTCCTGAAAGAGGATCTATTGCACTGAATATTCATTTCAATATTTAGGTTCAGGCTCCCATCATTTTAAAGCACAGTGTCCGTACTTGGTGTGGATTGTCATGATGATAAACACCTGCTCTAAAGGTGCATAGACTGCATAGCTGGGTCCTGGAAGTAGGATACTTACCTGATTTAAAGAACCCGTACTGAGGATTCTTGTCAGTACATGATTTAACATGATTATATGATTGTACATTAAATACAGCAAATATGATTTTCAGCAGTAACACACTAGCCATTGTTAATTCCACTTTTTATGAATCTTATAGTGTGTCTATCTAAGACACCACAGAAAAACATTATTAAAAGCATGTAAAGCCAAAGGTAAAGTCTGTCCAGGAATAACAGCCAAGCATTCTGGAGCAGACAGCTACTGTAACATAAACACCAGAACCGCTGTCCAGAACCCTTTTCCCTGACTACATGCTGATTGACTTATTTTGAAATTGCTTGTGCAGCTCTCAGCTTGTGAGGAGCTGTGTAGTGCGTGCCACATTGCTCACTGTCAGCTAGATGGCTTTGTTTGACTTTCAGGAACAAAGGAAATTTCAAAGACTCTCTCGTCTTACTTTGTTACTGCCGGGGTGCTTGATCACTGGGGTTCTCTCTCTGCACCAATTACTGGACTGCATTTTCAAAGAGTCTCTCAAGAGCCTTGCTTTCCTGCTGGCACTTCAAAGCACCGGGCCCACAATGAAGCCATTTGGGAAATAAACACATCAGCATCTGCTATCATAACCAAAACCCGTTTCCAGTGAAAGTCACTATTACTGGATGGTTAGGGATCATTAAACTGAATCAAATTGCTGCCACCCACTTACAAGCCTGAAAGACTAAAGGATAAAAAATCTATTGCAGTTTCAAAGGTAATTTCTCAGTTTCTAAGTTAAGAGTGGTTATAAATGACTTCCTTCTACTCAACGTGCTATATTTTAATAAGATTGTTTTTAGGCCTGTAGCCAAAAGAGCTTGGAACTTATCCCATTTGACTCATGTCAAAATCAATATAACATTTTGCTGAAACATAGTTCTTATTAAAACAAATGTAAACAAATTGAAATTGAATGCTAAATGAACCACTGAATAAATCAGTGTTGAATTTCTGTTGTTATTAAGGTTCCGTTCCACCGTCACTAAAAGCAAATCACAAATTACACATTGGGTGTCATTTACCATCCTTAAGTTTTTTCTTTTAGTTCCTGAGAAAGGTCGTACAAAAAGTCTACATCAGATTCACAACATGTTTTTAAACTGCAGAATTGTTCGCAAATGTGTATAATGTTGAAGAACTTCATTGTCTTCATTAATTGATAGCATGTGTCAGTTGTTCCAAATTAGCACAGGTACTGTAAATGTCCCACTAGTCCTCATAAAATGAGACTGCAGGGCGGAGTGCACATGCAGAAATCACACACAGAAGTTAAGTAGGAAATCTGAAATAGAAGTCAAAAATACCCAAATAAAAATGGTGGAGCACTGGACCAATGTTTAAATACTTAAATGCTTAAGTGTGCTCTCGAGTGTGGATTCTGTTCTTACCTAAATCGCAAAACACTGATGAATATCAGAATCTTCATGAAAACTGCTTAAATGGGTTTTGAAAACAAATTTCTTCTTAAGAACAGTTGGTGAATGAAGCCCATTGTTTTTAAGTAATCCTGTCCTTCACGTGTCTGAAAAGAAAAAAAAGCTATATAGTGGCTATAGTGCATAATGTGTTGCATTAAAAATACAGTAACCTATCCATGGCAATAGTTATAACACCCTTGTTTTTGCAGTGACGAAGTAGCACAGTGACCAATGACCAACAACCCAGGGCCACCACTGATCTTTCATGTGCCTGCATTCAAGATGTAAAACAATAAATAAAAGCCAAGGTTTATGCTGTCTTCCCATGTAAAAAAAGGGCTTAAATGAAAATATAAGATCATATATGAATCATATATGAAAGGGGCCATAATCATGTATGCAAAGTAGAACTTACATAAGAACCATAAGGTTTTGGGTTCTGTGTCCTACCTCAAACATATTTATTTGTCTTTCAGGAAAATGCTGTAAATCAGGCCCAGTACAGTGCAACGGTACCTGGGAAATTTGAGGGTCCTACTGCTCACTTGGGCTTGGTTTTATAGCCAGATCAGTAACTTCATTAATGAGGTTATTAAAGATAATGACAGATAGTCTGGTTCATTCCTGGAGAGAAATTGTAAATATTGTTTTCTTTCTGCAGTACGATAACATAAGTTAATTTAAATTGGGGTACCCTTGTCACTACAGGATCTGAGTTAACCATGGATTTGATTCCCACATTAGCTGCTGTATTAAACTTTCAATGTGTTAGTTAAACTATTCAAGTAATAAAGGACTTTAGACCATCTGCCAAAACCTGCACCCTTACCAATAATAGAAAGTTTAGGGCAATGTCATGTATTTGAATAGATTTTCATAAAATGGTTGATTACCTTTAATTGTCATTATTGACACTGGCAAAGCCCCTCACAGGACGTGGACTTTTTCATATTTGGCATGTTTTTAGTTAATTTTCAGATTTATGTATTTATTATTTAGCTTTAGTTCATTTTTAGTTGCTTTTTAAATTGCCTTTCAACTCTGGCGTATGCTCAACTCAAATCCACAGTTTACTCAGATACGCAGCAACAACCTGAGGCCTGTATCATGAAGCTGGATTTCTTGCTTAGTCACAGCAATGTGTTGGATTTCAGGTACCCTAGTTTAAATGGACTTTATCTTTGTTCACTGGCATTTAGCCCAGACTACCTTAAACGCAACAAGTTATTCGGCTCGGCAAGGCATCCTGTTTTGACCTCTGGTTATCTTCCTTTATTTCACAGGTTCTGATTGACAGAGCTACAGACCAATAAAGAGCTGAGCCCATCCTTCCTAGTACTGGATATATTACACCATGTCTGTAGGCCCAGAGTGGCTTCACTCAGGGCAAAATGTCAGCATGAGCCAGTCGCCAAATAGGGATGCCTCCGACAAAAGCTCTTATATCTCGACAGCGAAATATCATTGAAAGAAAATTTATTACGGAGACTCCACAGACTCCAATGACCTCCAATGGGGAAAGTCCTAAATATCCCCAGGTATTCACTCCAGCCCTGCAGAACTAAACTGCTGAACAGATTATAATTTCAGCTCTCTAGGTATGTTTTTAAGGATTTCAAAGCCCAAAACCAAACTGAATTCTAAATTCATGTAATAAAAGTTAGCGGTTATCCTTACCTTCCTCTAATTTTTTTTTAGTAGCTTATCGGTTTCACATTATCGGCATATTGCTTTGGAGAAGCATGAGTGCTGTGAGCATTTTAAGGCTTTAATGTGTATGAGGGGTGGTAAAAACTCCCACTTTAGGCCGATCAATCACACTACCATTAGGCCCTTGAGTAAAACCTTTAAGCATGACTACTGCAGAGGTGCTGAACATTGACCAACCCTGTGGTCTGATCCTAAACTTCACTCACACCTGTATCTCTCAGGACACCAATGTGGGTGATGTGAAAAGGGGAATTTCCGACATGGGGATTAGTAAAGTGCAATAATTATTATTATAAGGCATTGGCTAGCTAACTGGATAGCTATCACTAGATTTCTATGTAAAACAAATTTTGGCTGGGCACTTGTCAACAAAGTGAGCTTGCTAGCATTATGTACTTGTCTTCATGTTTGCTTTCCAGATGTTGGTAGAAACTGGTAATGTCACTAATCGAGGGTTTGCAATATTTGCATTCTGCAGTGTGCTTTTTACTGGATGTCTTGCACAGAAACTTCTTTTGGTATATCTATGTGAACCTGATAATTGCTGACTTGGCAGCCGTGATGAGCCGAGCTGGCTGCGTGGGTGCGGGCACAATGTTGAAAAACAATGACACTGATGTAAGAAACTGGGAGGAAGCAGAGGGACACTAGAGCTGCATACAAGCTACATACGCTATGGTTATACAAAGTCACGAGTATTCAAATCTGAGTCAAGACCAAGTAAAAATTCACCAGAGTGCGTGACAAGACCGAGACCCACTCATATCTGGACTCAAGATTGTACCCCAAGTCCAGACTGGAGAACCACAGCTCTATGTGGTTCACTGGGTAACACTGAAATGGGGGTGTGATTCTTGCCCCAGCTCAGTGCATGTGGTGGTTCTGTCTCTATTGGTTTTCCCCACATTTAATTTCTTTTTTCTCCAGCTTGCTTATGTATGTACATGTATGTATGTATTTATGTGCTTTTTAAGAGACTGGCATCCTGTCATGAGTGTGGCCTGACTTGTTGGTTGTCTCTTCAGTCTTGCTATGAGCCTGCATCGAATAAGCTCATCATGATGCCTACATTAGAGAAATCTGTGCTGGACCTTTATTGGTAAAGGGAATGCTAATGTATGTGGAAATTTAGCTGAAAGCAATGTATAAAAATATCATTTTTGTAATGTCCAAGATACTTTTTGCTAAAACAATTTATTATTTACATTTTCACTCTTCAGTATTGGATATTTGCTGAAGGCATTCAGCTTCTCAGCATTACAGCAGAAATTCTCCGAAACACTTAGATTATTTTCCATGCACCATTCCAGCTATTTAAGAACATAACAGGGTAATAATGATTATAATTGGCAAGATATTAAACAACCTTTTTTTTGGCTTTGCATAGTCAGCACTTAATTGAGGCAATCGTGTATAAATATTGATTTTCTGGCACAGTGCATTAGATGAGGATGAATCATAATGCCCAAACCGTCTGCTATCTCTATGCCAGGTTAAACGGCCCCCGCATTTGTGCCCCTTTGATGCCACCAGGATTCCTGTTCAGTTCTGGTCAACAGATTATGCACTGGGACCTGTGAACACATTTCCATGTTTGAGTTCTGTGACCTTAACCGAAAATTTCGCCGACATTAACCTAACTTAAGTTCATTCATTTGAAATCTGCAGTGAAGAAGCAGCATAAATATGATACGCAGTTTCCTGTTTACACGCTAGGCAGTAATACAGCATGATAATTTAGCAAATGTCTCTATAATGATTAACCAAAAAACACACACATTCAGTATCACAGCATATGAACGTATGCTTCGTTCCAGCAGCTGGCAGGCTGTGGCAGCTGGCCCTCATAAAGCGAGTGTGACCTTGCTGTGCAGAACAGAAGGGTCTGGGTTCAGCCCTGCTTGGATCTGGGACCTTCCCAGTAGCATGCAGACTGGACGTCCTCCAGGCGCCCTTACCCGGGGTGGCGATTTGTCAGAACTCCAGCACGACATCCCGCTGCAGATAGTAATAGCCCACCCAGGGAAGGGAGAGCCGGACAGCTCACCGGGTGCTGCAGTGTGGTGGTACCTCTCGTGCACAAACATGCACAGAAGACCCAGATAAAATACAAGCAAACACATATTACACAAACACAGAGACACATAGATGTAGACACTCACGCTTTCTGTGTGTGTGTGTGAAAGCTCCAATGATGATCTCTCCAAAGCTGCTGTCTTGTAAAAAGCAGGATTTTGACAGGTCAAAATTCCAGGGAACCACTTCCAGGGAATCCCATATTTTACTTTATTTTTTTTTTAATGATTGTCTTATTGTTTTTTGCCCTTGTACCTAACCGGAGAATAGTATGACTGCACAGGAAAACTACATTGAAAAGCTTTTCTCATTTAGGGTACATGTTTTAACACTACTATTTGGTACCTCAGCCAAAAAAACTGAGCAGAGACATTTATTTTTTGCGCTGTTTAGGATATAATGTAATGCCAAAGGTTATCATTTGCTCATAAATCGATAAACCGCATAAATATTTATGCTCGGGGGTATATATATGCATGAAACAAAAATGGCAATTTCCAGACTGGCCCCTAATAAGTATACAAATACACAGTGAGACACATTATATGTTTATTAACAAGTTTTCACCAACCAGTTACCAGCTGAGGCTTGCAGTGATCTGGAGTCTGTCATGGTAGGAGTAACACAAGTTGGACTTTGAAACTCAAGCCATCACAAGATGCAAAACTCTAATTTAGGGGTTTGTTTGTTTATATGGAGGATTCATGCAGCAGCAGTGCAATAATTATCATTAATAATAATAATAATAATAATCATTGTATCATAATTCAGCTATTTACATTAAGGCAACATTTTAATAATGTATTTTGAAGTAAATCCATGGTATTTGAAAATTATTTTGGTTTGAAATCCGTGAATGGTAAAACGAGAGTAGTTGAAATGTTTAAAAATATTTTTATTTAAAGAAGCAAATGCTGCTATGTGTTTTCCTCAATGTATGCATGAGGAACAGACTGGAGGCAGGCCGCTGGGAAACATTGTGGCTGGCAAAGGGACACTGATTTCTGTGTGAGGTCATTGGTAGCGTCCCACTGTCACCATCAGACCCAGTGGGCTTCTGCGGCATGCGTCTATTTCTGGAAGATGCAATTTTCTGAAGCCACTTGTCCTGGTTGGCGTTGCAGTGGGCTGATGCCTAGGGGTACAGTGCAGGGAAACTGACCCATCACAGGGCACACTCACACCCCATTCACCCCTATGGTAACTCTAATTAACCTCAGCATGTTTTTGGCCTGTGGGGGGGGGAAACCCAGAGTACCCGGAGGGAAGAACGTGCAAACCCCACACATGGAAACATGGCAGAGACATGAACCCTGGTCCCAGAGGTGTAAGACAACCACACTAACCACTGCACCACCATGCCACCCCTTAATGGGTGGTTCATTACATATATTACATCATACATCATGTTGCCATGATATAAGAAAGCAGTAACTAATTTCAGGCATTTGTTTTTTTTATTTTACAATTTTACAATGTTACTACTCATTAAACAGCTCTCTCAGCTCACAAGCTCGTCATTAAGGCTGTTATTTAATGATCTTTATTCTCATATCTAAAGAATATACTTTGTTATTACTTCTTGCCATTTAATGGGCAATGCTTGTCGCCCACTCTTGTACTGGTTTGTGTGGTGCCTTCCATTTCTCCTAGAATCTGTCTCACTAGCTGCATTGTGGAGCTGTTTCATTATATGTGTGATACTGTGCTATTATTATTATCATTATAACAACAGCTTAAATCTTTGAGGGGTCACCTCAGCTTGTTATTAGATGTTATGTAATAATTATATTTATATATTTATATTTATGGTATTTAGCTGACATAAATAAAAAATATAAATATAATTATAACATAAAATCTAATAACAAGCTGAGATGACCCCTACCCATTAAGGCAACTGTGACAGACAGACAGACCAGACAGACCAGACAGACGGACAGATGCATTCATCTGCTAATAGCTGTTCTGTATGCTCTGCTGCTGTCATACCTTAATGCATCTCATAAAAGTGCAAAGACATACACTCAGTGTTAATTTTCACAAGAATTCTAAATGTAGTTTTAGTCTTAATCACTTACTGAAAATTGTAGTTGGACTGAAGTCACATTTTAGTCTTTTGTATTTGTTTTGTTTTAGTTAAGATTTAGTCAGGCTTAATTTTAGTCTACTTTTAGTAATTTTCTCAGCCATAATTTTCTCAGACTGATTCATGCTACTGAAATGGATTTGCTGAAGGATATTCCTCAAGGCTGTATAAATTCCCTTGAGAAGTAAGCATACCTTATACGTAAGCATACCCTACGACCCTTAGTCATCTAGGCTGAGAATGTGTTACTGACCTACTTTACTTCTCACATATATAAAAATGAGTGCCTGACATTTGTTAGAAAAAGTGCCATGCAATCATATTTCCTTCACAGCTCATATTTATTTTCCGCATACTTGTATTTTTCCCTGTTTCATCACCTATTTAAGTGTGTGCAAAACCCGTTTTCACAATTTACACTAACCCTTCTTCAAAAACAGAATAAAAAAAAGTGCATAATACAGTAAAATAGCTGAAATGACAAAAAAGGGACATTAGTGTGACATTTAGGCCTAAGCATTAAGCTTATCTGTCATTCCTTCTGTTTACTGGATACAGTTTACTTATCTCGGTTTAGTTTCAGGAAGGCACTTCTATATATGTTTAATATGTTTATACATGTTTAAATATTTACCATTTCTAGTCCGAGAGATATCTGCAGCGTCTTCGAACCAAAAATAATTACAGGGATCGAGCACCGATTTGCTGATTTCACCATAATCTTTGTTGTCCTTCTTTTTTTCCCCAGTTACATTGTCATTACAGTTTAGTCATGAAATAAAAGGTTGTCAACAAATTCTTATCTTCAAAAGTTCCATTGACAAATTTAACACTATATACAACTTCACTGTACTTTTGCCCCCTCAGATTAACCTCCATACCTCCGATTAGTGTTCTGAAATAAGTAAAAGGGTAGCAGGCCAATGGCAGCGTTTCAAAAGCAAGTTTTGGTAACTCATGCAATAGGAATAGCAAACGAAATGCAATTCAATGTGCATGCGCAAGTACACATTTCAATAATTCATAAATCTGTTTAGTTGACAGAATATCTCCCTGTTAGCGAAGGAAGCTTGGCCTGTGCTGAGAGACTGAGGTGGTGGTCCTCTGGAACATCAGGGTACATCAGAAATCAATGGCTGACAAATTGCACTCTGTGGAACGTGGAGGGAGGGCTGTGCTTGCTGTCATCCCGTGACACTAATCATATTATTGTACCAAACACTTTGTACAATGTAACACTTTTCATAATTTGCTGGGTTCCTCACCTGCACACGCTATGAGAATGCTCCAGTCAGCTTTTCATGATTTATCTAGTGTGAACAAATATCCAGAAGAGCAATGACTGTTACAGTGAAGTTTATCAGAGATGCCCAGCGAGAGAGTGCAGTGTGCAGGTGCCTATCAATCTGTGGTTTCTGCTCTCAGTCTTATCGCAAAATGATCTTTCCTCCACTCACATTCAACCTATATGATGTTTCACACTCAACTTCTCCCAGGCCCCTGACCCCATAAACCTCTAAAACAAAAGTAATGGCAAATTGCCTCCATCAATAGCAGCATAGTTTTTTTTCACTCTTTAGAGTTTGGTAAGAAAGTAAATGTTTTATATCTGTGAATTGTGTACAGTAATCAGAAATACATTGGGATATTTGCCTGTCATTTAGTCTTTCCGTAACCATCTTGTTTTGCTGGTAAGCAGTCACTGTTACCAGGCTGATAAGCCGTCGCACTTCCTGCTGGAGCATGCCCTGCGGCAGACTGGCGGCCCCGTGCTGCACTGCCGCTTGTGCTCTGTGCTTCCAACTGTGGCCTTCAGGCTCAACACAGCCCTGTGGGTGAGACCCACAAAAATGTCAGAGTAAATCGCCAAAATACTTTAAGAGGACTGCTTTAACTCTCTCATGAATCTCATTGTATCATTCTTATTTTGCATTGTCCGCATGTGCTAGCAACTCATTTAATGAGACACATTGGGTGGGGGGTGGGGGGGGGATTGCTATCATTAATACAAGCTACAGAGTTAAGTAATTCCACCCACTGAGGTAAAGGGGCTAAATCATCTCTGGATGATGCTGCAGTGGACCTGTTTAATCAGAGAACACCATTGCTGTTATTGAAAATAACTTAAAACCCCACGTCACATTGGAGGACCTCTTCAGCTTTGACCAGCCCAATGAATGCTATAATCCTCTCTGTCCCACTGACATTGAAGCTATTCGCTCGTGCCGCTATAAATTTGTGAAAATCCTTATCCTGACAATTACTATGAAGAGATAAGAATCCTATATATTGCTTTGTTTTAAAATTATATTTTCAGCAGACGAAGTAACAGAGAGCTTAGCAAATGTTTAATATCATGGACCTAATAAAGAGAATGTCACACCTGTCCTGCATGTTATTGAGCCCGGTCTGTCTGATCTTGCTCCGAGGCAGTGGCAATTAGCTCTGGGTTGTCTTTAAGCAGAGGAGGGAGCATTGCTTCTGCAGGGTGGTCCTCCCAACAGGGACTGTCGTATCACGCTACTTACAGCTAAGAAGGAGGACACGGAGCTCGACATTTAACAGGGATGCAGCCGAAGAACGAGGGGGAGGCTTGATTTGAGAAAGTGAGGTAAAGAAGAAAGAAGGACAGCCGGCGGAAGAATTTTGCGTCTTGCTGTAGGGGGTGGCAGGCGGGCATCCCGGACCCCTGCCCCAGCGGGAAATGCTCTGGGACCAAAGGGCCGACACGTCAGTGAGGGCTCCCCCAGGCTGACAGCCGTACAGCTGGACTGAAGTACAGGTGCAGAGTGCGACAGGCAGCAATGGCCAGCAAGTGTGACCCTTAGCTGTACATTCAGCTACGGTATCTATCAAATGCTGCAAACTGGCATTTATCCTAATACAGGTGACCGGTATAACCGTGTTAGTAACTGTGATTTATTTACTTTCAGGTAGTGCTTCTGTTATTTTGTCCATCGAAATTACAGGCGAAGATGCTTTTTTATTTGCTGTTTAAGGGGTGTAATGAAAAAGAGCTGAAACAAAGCATGTGGAAAAAGATGCATGTTAAAGTGATTGATTTTTATACTCTGTCATACAAGGCATCTATAGGTGTGTATTCTATTGTCTGAGAGAGATACACACCACTACTAGTTTTCAAATGTTGAATACCTCTAGGAAAGGAGGATTACAGTGTCTTGGTAGAGAGAAATTTATGAATAACTGCCACTGATAAAGCCTTTCGCTCATACTGTAGATTTCCAATCTGCCATGTATTTCTACCATTTCTAAAACACATATTTTTAAAGAACTGTTTGCATGGGAGTTTTACTTACTTAACCAATCAGATCTTGTGTCAGATGTCACAATTAAATGTCTTGGTCCCACATCCTCTACATCTCTCCGAGCCAATCATTTTTCAACATGTTTGTGTAAGGAAAACTCCCACGAGCACCTTAAACACTCAGATTTGGTGTCCCGCAAGTCTTGGTTGTTGAGCCTAGGAATTTAAATTTTTAATACTAATACCCTTGCTTAGGAATCCAAGCAATGTATAAAATATGAGGAAAAGCTTTTTCACTTGTCATCCTCTCCAAGGCTGAAATTCTGCAATATCTGTATTAGGCTGGCTGAATTATTGCAGCCTTCATTGAACTGGATTGATTCAGGGCCACTGTGACATTAAAAACTAATTTATATATTCTGGCTGAGAGACACAGCAAAATACCACAGTGCAAAGAGGGAGTGCCTCTTAAAGTCTAATATAAGTTTTTCAGAAGTAAACTTTTATTCACTTTAAAGAGCATTTGCTAAAGGATGAAACTACCTGCAAATAAATGGGACCGCTGATAGTCAAGGGACTTCGATATGTACTGTAAATAAAAGTACAAGCAAGAGATTTGGCAAGAAATCTGGCTTATTTTGGCTTGAAGGTCTCTCTTCGATAATCTTTTTTTAATGCAGACCTGATTTGTCTTTCCAGCCATCCATGTCCACTTAACGATGGACAAGGTCACAGTAAGTCTGCAGTGTTTAACCAAGAACAAGTGCTAAACTACTAAATTAAATAACTACAATATAAAGAACTGAGGTTATGTTAATGGCTAGTTAATGGCTTATCAACATGCATGATGAATGTAGTCACTTAGAAATAGCAGATTCACAAGGTGAATGGGAATAACAGTACAGGAACCTCAGCACCAGGACAGGATGTGCCTGAGATATACACCACTCGATTCACACTAGTATACTTATGATACTCACAGCTAGTACACCAGCTGGTGACACGCACTGCAGAACACACCGCTGCTCTAGGAAAACCTTTGTAGGCAAACATGTAAAGCTCATTCTGAACTTGTTGCAGTGGGAAGGCATACACCTGTTTTGTAGAAACATGCATAAAAACAGACGTGTACAATTCAGTTCAGGTCGTTTTTTCCAAAGTATTTGTCCCAATACAATTAACAGAGATTTAGTAAGTAGAGCATCATAGATTGACATAACAGCACTTTACTGTACTGTAAATTTGTACTGTACTGTACTGTAATTTACAAAAAATAGCAATAGAGGAAATGAAACCGAAAATCACCTGGCAGTCAGGAAGTCCTGCCCCACAGGCCTGCTCTTATCACAGAAGTGCATTAAATATTATGGTGAGGTTTGTTGATCTAATTTGCATTTAAAGGGAAATAATTATTAATGTATAGGTGCAGTATAATATTTTAAAAGAAGGCAATCATATGGGTCTTCTATGATAATTTTAAATATTTTGAATTCAAGACTGAGGTTTTATTCTTTTAATTTTCTTTTAACTTAATTTCATTGGCTTGGTGGAAAATGATTGCGTGAACTTTGAGATAAGATCATGAAACTAGGCCAAGCTTCATTAAAAGACTTTCAAGCTCAGCAGCCCTGAAAGAGGCAAAAATTTGAACATTTGACATCAAACCCCTCACTCACGCAAAGTATACAAGGCATAATGAATATTTCTATATCTTCACATCACTACATTCCAATTTTTTAAATATCAGACCCACCTGTTATATTCCATCTTCCATTTTTGTCATATATATAGGTTTAATTCTGTAAACAATGACATATGATAATTTTTTCTGCTATTTTGATAATTCATATCTGCACTGAGGATCCCTTATGCATTTAGAGACTGTTCACACACTATGCGTAGACCATAAGGTGTTTGCATGTGCATACACCCAATTAGCTATGGGAATGTAGATCCAACCTGAGTGACCTTCACCACTCGTCCTGGAGACTTGCAAGGAGTGTGAGCACCATGATGTGCACACATAAGTGTGATTGTAAATGACAATCTCAGTTTCCCACCTCCACACACACACACATGTTTGTATTCACATCCCAACTATGACAACCTTATCCTCTACCCAGCCCTAACCTTAACCGCAAGTAACCAAACGAAATACAATACTTTTGGCATTTTTGCGTTTTTGATTCAAGTCCCTATTTTTTTGTAATTTTGTTTCCTGAAAACACATCAAAACAGCAAAGCACACACACACACATACCACTCATATGCACTAAGGCTCGCACACGGACACACACATGACTGAAACATGCACACAAACACGTGCTGGTTTATTGTTATAACTTGACTCAAAACCGAATGAGGGGTACAGGTGGTTGGCTAAAGATCAATATAAAACATTTCCAGTTTATGATGGAGAGCATAAACATTAATTTTACGGCACATTTTCTATACCATCAGTGGCTATACTCCGTGTCCAGGGGCATCAGGTGTTTCCTCCAGCCCTGCGAATTTAATGGTCTGAGAGTAAAGGCAAAAATGACAACTATAATTAACTAACTCTATGGCGATAAAATGCAATACTGTTTTCAGAATTCATCACCATCCCCATTACATTCTCAATACCTCTCTAAAGCTAAGCATCGGAGTCTAGCTTGGATACCTGTCATAATTCATTTTGTTAAGTGACACCAAATACACAAAATTGAATGATGGTTTAAGGTCATATATACATGCTCTAAGAAACAATACTATGATTTTTTTCATGTTCATGTACTGTTTAAAATGTTCAGGAAATTTTCTGTATGAGAATTGTCTGTGGGTGGTGTTAGGATGTTTCTCCACTGACGATTTAATGTGCCAATCCTGACTGACTGCGTAAGTAATCTCTCTGTGATTGGATTAGGGTGAAGTGATGAAAGGGCACATTGCCCCAAAAATCAGATGGATGCATAATTAGGCGGGAACACATAAGGAGAAGAAAAATATATGTAGCTCACATTCAATATGATTTTCTTAGGTAATTAATAGTAAATATATTGTACTTTTATAATGCAATTAATATATTTGATGTTGTATTCTTGACATTCATTTAACATAGTTTAAATTATTCATTGTACAAGCTTTCCACTAACCTCTTCTTAACATGCTAGGCCTTAAAATATTAAAGATGGTGTTTTAAAAAAAAACAATAGACATTGAAACACAGAGAGCACAATTGCCCTGCATATTACAATACAGCATTTCTTTGCGCAAAGGTGGTATATTCACTGAGAATGAAGAGAAATTAGTATAGAAGCAATGAGCAAGCAGAAGTCATTTGTTGGTGTGACTCTGTGGAAAGCCCTGACACATTAAAGCGTGTCTAATTGTTCAGATGAGTTTGCTGCATTGCTTCCCAGCTGGCGGTTCTGCGATGCCTTAGCAGATTTCACGTCCGTGCATCTCCAAATGAAAAGATGTCAGCGGAAATTAATATTACAAGGTGTTTGTGTTTGCCTTCTAAGTCCCCAGCATATTAAGCTCCACTCGGCATATGTGCCTCCGTCAGCTAAATTCAGCACCTGACGTGTCGCGCTCTCTAGCCTTACCGCTAGTGCTGTGACCAGGCCACATGCTGACCAGGGGAAAAAAAAATCCTCCCAATATGACCGATGCCAAGAGACACCATAACCCTCCGGAGACAAGGGAGAACATATGAAGCATTCTAATTAAAATCTCTTATCTTTAAGGTATGGAGGGGCACACTGGTTATCCTTATGAAATGAGCATCCATCCACATTTATTTTCCAAATTTGTGAATACATTTTTTTTATTTTGCATATTTTACAGTCATCTTCTTAATGTACTGTAGTTTTGCCAAAGCAGAAGCTCAAAAATGCTAGAAATGGTGGTGGCAGGCAGCTGACATGTAGTACTGCAAAACAGTGTTTGTTTAGTCAGTGAAGAGCTGGCTGTGGCTTTTATCCCTGCAGCTTATTAAGTAATTCACAGGCACTGAAAATTGGTTTACAATAAAACTGCCCTTTAAGCTGCCTGCAGGCAGTAAAGTACCCAAATGAGCAATTTAAAGATCTCCTGGCATACGGTAAATGGACTAAATAGGGATGGGCAGGCGGGCTTTGCCGCATAAGATCAAACTTTGATGATGAATCAGTATCCATGTAATTTACACTGAAGTTACCACACCATATATAAAGCCAGGACTATATTAGTATGTCAGTTAGCCACCTCTACATGCTAATTAATAAAATAAACATTTTTGGGGAATGTGCCAAGTCTTGATCAATTACCTGCCACGACCAATGTAGGAAAGAAAAGCAATTGATTGTTTCATGCAAAAGAATGCTTACACCGGACCAATGAAATTGAAAGTAATTGCATTTGGTTTTCACATTTATTCCACATGGATCATTTACATGCTGAGTACTGCTTGGCTGTTTTGCACCACTCTCTCAGCTACTCTCTCAGTTGCCCTTGCCCAGACTGTGGTATAATACCCTCTTTCACTTTCCGATGTGAAGCATTGATGGAGACAAATTACCCTCAGTGTGGGCCCTCTGCCCTTCGATATCCCACAGAAACATGCAAAAACGTGGAAGCTCATTAAATGACACACAGGCATTATGACAAATTGGGGAAACGGCAGCATTGTTTCAGCTAACCTGTGTACCCACTGTAGAGTTGTCAAATGTTGATAGCCCCTTAAGGTTTGCAGGTTGGCATAAGGGGCGGGGAGTTCAGTACGCAGGTG
>JAODKL010000107.1:25177405-25248812 GCA_026780765.1 Petrocephalus schoutedeni
TAACCTCAGCATGTCTTTGGACCGTGGGGGGAAACCGGAGTACCCGGAGGAAACCCCACAACGGCACGGGGAGAACAATGCATCCATCGTAATGTGCAATATAATTCTTTGCATGAAAGCACTGCCATTAATACTGAGTCGGTATTAACATTATTAGTCAGCTACGAGACTTGAATTATGAGCATATTGCTTAACTGGTTGAGATGAGGTGCACCTGCTAATTTCTGAGGCCTGTGGTCCGAACAGTGGGGGCCATTAGCAGTGTGAGCTGACGACATCAATAATAATAGCTACCAGTAGTTCAGAGCAACCTTACAAAAGTACTTCTTACAGAATGTATACTTAGCAAAGGACATTTTGAAGAACTTGTCAGGACATTCAGGTACAGTTTAAGGTATAACTTACAAAAGGCGTGGCATTAAGAAGGTTTTAATTAAACTGTAAACTGTCAACTGTATTTATGAATGTGTCACTAACATTAATATCAAACAGCTAGATAAGTCTTTTTATCAAGGCTTAGGGTTAAGAACTGAACTATTAAGAATTAAGCCAGGCAAAACAGCCTTTCAGTTTTAAAGAAGTTTGTAAAACCTGAAGTAGTTCAAAGTGTCCTCCCTGGCCTGGATTTTCTGATCACCTTGCAGTAATATCATCACCTTTCTAACCTTAACTTTCTCATAGTTTCATATCAAACTGTACACCTCTTGAGTATTCAGCTGTGGGCCTGCTCAAGACAAAATTGGGCTGAAGCTGCCTTCTGCATGCTCTGCTGAGTCACTGTCCTGTTCAAGTCATCCCTGAAAGAGACAGGACATCGGAAGTAGGTGACACCTGTGGAGGGAACAGAAGATGAAAGTACAAGGACACGTCGGCATGTCTTAAGGTCTCAGCAGAGCTGCAGGGAGGTGGCTGCTTACCTTATGCCACTGGTATATGTACAAAGAACACGGCGACACTAAAGGAATTATCTGAAAGTTGCATACAGAGACTGGGATTATTGTGTTTTGATCCAAATATTAATCTCACGCATTTTTCATTTTCTTGCACATCCACATTTACATAAAAATGTTTTCGGGGCAGAGCTGGCTGCCTCATTGTCTTCTCCTTTCTCTGAGTCCACAAAAATGAAGTTATTCGGTGGTTCTGTCTAAAGCCTCCTGACGTACGAGCTGTGTGAAAGCTGCCTCTGTGGAATGAGGCTGGCATTTCACGGGCTACGGATCCCCAGCAGATTGCTTTCCTACAGATTGCCTAAAGATTACATTTTTATTAATCGTCCCACAAGCTGAGAAACCCGGGCCTGTATGAATGCTCAAGAGGGAACAGTGAAGCGGAGTTAGCGAGCCCAACTCAGCTTTGTGCTTTGTGCATTGCCACAGACCAGATGGAGGAATGGGGGGCCCCAGTCGGTGGATTTGGGGGTGACACTGTATCTGTTGGTTTTTGGGTTACCATTCTGTCCTCAATTATTTGTTTAATAATAGTTTCGACAAAGAAGTTTAACTAAGGTGCAGTGTAGACCAGCATGTCCACTGGTCCGTTATTGACCAGGCTTAGGGACCAGTGAAAAGAACATCATCAGTTACAAAGCACAGGAGGTCAGACATCCTGCTGTAGAAATAGAATGCATTTAGCTGTTTCACGCTTGGTGCTGGCGGCTATTATAATGCAGATCCACAACTCTCAGAGTCCAACAAACCAAATTATTATCCAATGACATTAACATCTTTCCCCATCACACATCTTGCTTTAAATATTATTATCACCACGGAAACTAAAGTGCCCTCATTCTGTCAGTGATGATAAATGGTAATTAAAGAGACATCGCTGTAAAAGTTATGAGCTGATAAATAATGAATTTCAAATTTTGGGCAGAAGATATTAGGGAAGAAGGCTGATCACAAGCACCTTTCTAAGGCTTTAAACATCCCAAGTCATGCAAAATCCAAATAAAGTTAGTACAAAAAAAAAAAGGAAAATGTGCGATTGTCCCTGTGCCTGGAGTGATTCTCACTTCTAACAACTGGAATTGAAAAGTGGTTGTCATGGTAACACATCTGTAGGGTCAGCACAGGCTTATTGAACAGGACCAGACATAAAACTGCAGAGTCTCCTGCACTTCTGCACCGAAGAAGCAAACGTGGCAGTCAGTCTACCTTACTGCACAGTGACTCCAAGTTCAAGATGCGTACCTGAATATGCACAACAAACATATTTACCATCTTGAATATCTAACAGCATCACCTTACCCATGAGTTCCATAGGAATTATGCTTGTTTGCTCGTGTCCTTTTGCTACATTTCCAAATGGAAGTTGAAGAACGTACCGTGTAAAAGGATGTTCAATGTACAGAAGTGCTTTTCAATGAGAAATGTAAAGTGACATTTCCCCCACAAATTCTCAGACATGGTTTTTGTTTACCCTTGTTTTCACACATCATTGTGAACAGGGGAGGATATATGAGGCCACCGGGGATGAATCCCCTTATTCACCCTGCTAAGAGTTGTCTTTTTGCTGGCAGATTCTCAAACCGTGGCAAAGCCGATTGAAATATTCATGAAGCAGGTGGGAAAGTGTTACTGTCCAAAGGGGCCATTGCTGGGTGGTGGGTGGAGCCATCACTCTCACAACCATTAAGCCGCACACACATCACAGGTCACGCTTGCAGGTACAGACAATATATCATGCCAGTGTACACCTGGTACTCATTTTAAACTTCTAAACAAAATGTCGCCAGTCAAAGAATGTTATACACTTTTTACTGCTGAGTGATATAAACCAACTATTTATTTTGAATGTTTAGATGAAACAGATTTTTTAGGGGGGGGAAGTCTGTCTAATTTCTAGTCACAATGCATTCTTCTGATGCACTCATGTGAAATTAATTGTGAGCGTGTTGGTTTCACCTGTCAGACCATATAGACTATCAACTGGTCTGATTTAAGCTGGCAGTGTTCTGTTGCACCTGCGGAGTGCTACAGACTTGCGGGAGAGGGTAAAGCGGGCGTTTAGCTCCTTTTGTTTCCCTACTAATTTTGGACTCACTCACCTGAGAATAATCCTTTTGTGTCCCTGACAGCAAGGCTGCCATTACATCTCTGAGAAGCTGTTGTTTTAAAGGTTGATTCCTACATTGCTTCTTCCAGAACAATTGCCCCAGATATCTGAAGGCTTTATGTAATTTGATCCACCTGCTCCGAACCACTATGTTCTTTCCTTAGTTACACAGTGGCTTTTTAGGCAACAGAAACAGTTGTCTACATTTGGTATTACTGTCATTTTCTAGCGGTATTCCAGCTAAAGCAAATGACACCATATATTTTTCACACTTTTCATCTTCATTTTTTTTTTCTTCTGTCAAATTATTTATTTGTTTTTTTGAATAAAATCGCTTAGTTCTGAATGTAGGCCAGATCAGCAGATCATTTTGAGGAGCTTGGAGTTTGAATATTCAGCATTACTTACAGGAACCACTTGCAAAAAAATGAGTAAGCAATGGATCATATGAAGGCACAAGAGGTAAGACAGGCAAGCAATGGGGCAGGCAGGTGGCACAATGGCTTAGGACGCAACTGTGTAATCAAAAGATCACTGGTTTGAGTCCCCAACCTGCAAGTACTGCTGAGGTACCCTGAGCAAGGAACAGTCCCCAAGCCCTGCTGCTCAAGTAGCTGCTCCCTGCTGTGGTACTGTCACATGGGTTAAATGCAGTGGACACATCTCATGGTTGCAACATTGTTTGCTGTGGTCTGTCAACAATGTCAATTAATCACCTTCAAAAGGCAGGGCTTGTGAGGCCACACCAGGGGGGAGACAAAAGGATCTGTTGGGGCAGGACACAGCAGTAAATTTGAGTTATTGTTTTGTTGCAATACAATATGACCATACGTATTACTTCAGTTGTAGGAATCTATACTGTATGCTCGATATGTAATGCATCTACTGTGCACAGAATATGCAGCACGGAAACGCAGTGTGATGAAACATAACCAGTTACATGCCAATGGTCTGGTCTTACAAGGTAGTGCTGCTCTCAGAGCCCATCGGGACTCGCCCTCCTCTGTGCTCTCCTGGAAAGCATGCAAATGGTGGCAGATCACTAAAAACTTTAGCCTCCTCATCATCAAGCATGAGAAGCGTTGACTTTGGAGTTTGAGTAATTACTCCACTTCAAGCCATCTGTCTCTGAGCTGATCCATTTTCTTTAACAGTGTCTCTGTCTATTGTTTATTTTGGCTTCCGAAGGTATCTCCGCAGTCAGAATGTAGGAGGTTCTGGCAACGCCACATGATTAGAGACCTTCCTGCAGAGAGGCACAATGATACCGACATGCTGAGCTGTCAGCCCCCTTCCGCTCGTTTCCATCTGAATGAACTCTGCTCCTCCCATCTTCCACCTGGCAGACACAGAGTCCGCACATTCCTCATTGTAATACATGCTCAGCGCCTCGCCACTCTTCGCTCCACTGACTCTTAGTGGCCACCTGGCCCTCCTTGTCTCATCCATCAACTTGATTGCGCCTCCATTTCCCGTGATCCTCTCTGCTAAATAACAGCACAGAGTTTGTTGGATACCAAACAGCCAACAGCCATGTCCCCAAGGTTACTCTGTCCTAGAGAAGCTCATGGCCTTCAGGCATGACACTAGACTCACCACTGTCAACATAATAGGACAGTATAGGCAGAAGATAATTTCCCACATATAGTTTAATAGGTAAAGGCAGAATAAGAGTCAAAAGACCCTAAAAGCATTCAGGACCAAGTGTAGCATGGTGATAGACCATAGTCTTCTTATGTAATGTTTCAGATCAGAGCCCTTTTCATCTTTATTATGTATATCAGTTGGTCATTTAATACGTACTCCAAATCTGAATAACCACTGATACAGTAATCAGTCACACTCCTTGTGCATAATCCAACCATGACAGTAAATAAGTGAACCATCATCTATGCATTCCTTCACACATTAGTAGACTGGGGCCATGAATTAAATACTATCATTAGTTAATCGACATGTGCATGCCTGTCCATGAAGACAAAGGGTCTTACGATTTTATGTCCATTTTTGTCCATTAGGAGGAAAATGTAGTGTATCTTTAGAATGTCCATTCCACTGGCTTCACCATTGTGAAGTTGGTTAAGTGTTCCATTGGTCATTTCCATCACAGGGATATCCTATTTAGTGGGTCAGTGATAGGGTGGTGATTACACATAACAAATATGATTGGTTATTGGCTTCCTTGAGTCTTGGGGAGGTGACTTCCTGCCAAGGGTGACCTGCTCAGTTTTTAAAGAAGGCCTCTTCAAATCCCCCTTAGTTGTGGCTACTTTCCTGCAGGTGCAGGAAATCGCATGAAAACTTCACACAGCCTAAGAGACGCAAATCAGCCAGCTCAATACTTTCAATTACAACTAGCTTAACTACCTCAAAATCACCAAAAACAGAATCACTGCATGGAGCTGGTTTGTCATCAGTGTTCTTAACTGCCGTGTTATTGGACGTGAAGGTCAGTAGAATGTTATCTTGAAAGTCTGTCAGGACTCTTTAAATATTCCATTTACCTGGAGTGAAAAGATCACAGGCCCATTCAGTTAAATCCGTCACATGTACATTTGATTTCTTAAGGGTATAGTAGGCATTTTTTTTCTCTCTTTCAATCATTTCCATTTATTCTTTCACCTGGAAGAAAGTAGCCTCAATCTGACCACAAAGAGATTTTAAATAAGAATGTGACATGACACATTCATCTACTGGACAGATTTTATAGAAACACTTGAATGGAGAAGTTGAGAATCCTGCAGAGCACAGTGTGTGTTGTTTTTGCTTCTTTCAAGTGGAGAACCTACAAAAATTGCTAATGACATCCACACCAGTTCCAGAGAGAGATGTCAGAACTCAGGGGAGCGTAGAGTGCACAGCTGTCGCAGAACATCTTGCACGCCGTCCTGCCTGCAAAGTGGAAGTTACCCGGGGCGGGGCGTACCGTCCCCAAGCACCAGCCAGTGGCACCAGTGTTTGCAGCCGTTTGGGGCACAGAAGCACCACGGGAAGTTCTGCTGCCGCAGTGAATGTTAAGTCAAGGCTGTCCGTTTTTTTCTGCGCAGGCTGCATAATGTGCAATATGATAGCAAATGCATGGCATAGCTGATATAAATCCTGATTATACTGCATGACATTTGAAACAAAATGCTTCTTCGTTTAGGTTCTGCAGTCACTACCCTTCTGAAATGTGCCAGTACCTGTGGGGAAAAAGGGAGCGAGACTCTATGAGGGTCCTTGGGGCGAACATTCAGCCCACAGGTAAAGAGAGGGAGGGCTGGGAGGAACACTGCACCACCTTACATTACATTTATTTAGCAAACACCTTTATGACGGATAATTCAAAAAGCAGGGTCTCTGGAGCGACATTACGTTTCTCTGCACTTAGCATCACTACAACTCATACGTATGAGAAGCATAACCATGTTAGAAGATGACGGGCGATGGGCTGAGCTGCTCATCTCGCAAATAAAGCTTCCCTCCTCCTGAGCCTGACAGAAGAACTCCAGAGGCCCCACATAAAACCCCCTCAAATCTGCAAAACGCCACAGCCACCCCATCCATCTCCCGAATAAACACTGGGCTCCGGTCCCACATTCCCCTCCGCATTTCTCTTCCCTACTGCTTTCTGTCACATCCCTGGACACATCCATGAGCTATTCCGATGTCATTTTTTATATAACTGCTTTGAGGTATAGAATTTCACCTTATGCAGGGTCAGATGGGTACAGTGCCTATCATCATAGGACAAGCAGGTATGGAAAAGGCTGGATTGATGAATATTATCTTATAAAGATTTGTGTGGCAGTGTGCAATCTATACTGTATCAGAAAGTGTTCATATCTGCTACCAAGCTGGATGAGCTACTCCAATGTAGGTGTACTGTCCATAACTGACCAAGGTAGCTATTTGAAAACCATGAAAAAATAGTAAGAAGTAGGTAGTGGCCCTAAAAACTTTCTGAACACACGATCACTAAATCTTGAAGTATATTGTAAAGTATCCAATACTTTACAATAAGGTGTTCCTTAGCAAGCAACATTTTCATTTAATTTTTGGAGATGATACTGAAACTCACTGAATGCTCTACAGCTCTTTGAGCAATATGTAGATTGATAAAATAGATTAACAACATTAAAAACTGTGAATATTATCATTGCTCCATGGATTAGCAAATAAGTGTAATACTTATTCTAGTTTGGGCATCATAAATATTATCCTAATCATGCAAATAAAAATTACTCAAAGGAACAGTATGATACTACAGGGTACTATAGAACAAAGCACCGTGACAATTAGGTTTGTTGAACTGAACGATGTGAAATTCTGTTTTTACGTTATATCCTATATAACCTATATATATCCTATACATATTTGGCCATTTGAATACTTTTCTTAATAAATAGCAGTGAATTACTATAGTTATATGTCATTTTAAAAGTTAAAAGTTTAATAAAATTCTACCTCATTATGGAGTATAATAGCACAGAATAATACTGCATCGTGCTCATTGTATCTATAACAGAAGAACAGTAAAACTTTAGCAACTTAGAACATTTACCTTTTTTGGAAACGTTTCATTGTGTCACATGACGCACTACAGCCGTCACTAAGAGGAAATCATTGTGACTAAGCCTGTCGCAAGGTACCAAAGTACTGAAAGAAACAAGAAGCACAGTTGACCCAGTGAACCCAATTACCAGCTCACACATTGTTCTTACAGCTTCTGTGAGGGGAAACGATGGGTAATTGTTTTTTGGGGGATGCAGGAATTTTGGAAGAGGGAAGGATTTGCCGATTAGAGCTGCCCAGTTTACAACAGGAGAATTCAGGAATAGGGCTTTGTCTCCTCTCTGATCTACACTGGCACCTCAGTGATCTATGATGACTGCATGCACACCAAGTCCCACCTGCCCCCCCCCCACCTGGCTGATCTGCACCGCCACAGACATGGCCTCTCACATTTCTCACGCACCGACGGATGTTTTCTTTAATCTGCACTCCGCTGTCCATACTCAACCCCATCCGCAAAGGCAGAGAAAGCCGGTAGTGTCTAGTGTCCACCTGCAATCCTAACTTCCCCGTATTTCTTGAGCCGTCGCTTCGGAACAACCATAATTTTCTCTGAAAGGCATTTGCTGAGAGATAATTAAGGCCGGAAGGAATGAAGGTTCTTATTCTGTTCTCATAATTGCTTTTCTACTTTGTGGGTGTGTGTCTGGTTCATTCAGGGGCGTATTCTGTTGTGCCCGCCTGCTGCTGCTCCTATGCGGACCCCCCCCCCCCGGCAAGCCCCCTCTGGCCCTCCTGTGCCCCCCCCCCCCCATGACCCACTTCAAAGTGCGGGTCGTCCACCCCTGCATCCACCCCCACTTTCTCCTGCAAGGTGGGGTATGGGGAAGTAATACATTTAAGACATACTAGTAGAAGGGTGAGTGTGTAAAATACATTATAACGACTGAATCTTCTAACCACTACACATTGATGTTTTAGTTGCATCACTAGAGTTTGTCTGAAGAACACACACGCATAGTACAATGTGTCGTTACATAATAGTCTGCTGATTTTCATTATACCCTTCCTTTGTACCCAAAGCAACTAAATGCAATGAAGGATTATTTCCCATCAAAGCTGAGTGTGTTATTAACTGGTGCTCACCATTTTATAAGTCCCACTGTGTCTGCATGTCAAAGGATATATAAATGTCATTAGGCTAAAATTGTTCATGATTAGCTTGTGTTTTATCAAACACCTTAGAGCTTTTGAAATGTGCATATGTGGATGTTTACAATACTTACGGCCACCATAGCCAGATCGGTCATGCAATTTGGCCTAGTATGTGTCCATTGAGTGTGTTATCTGATACACTTAAGTTTGACACTATTTGGTTTTAACCGGAGTACGCAGGTTTCTATAAAATACTGGCTATCGTGACCATGCCAAATTTTGTGCTCTGTTTATTTTCCCCTTTATCTAAAGCTTATTAAAAATGTACGCTCTTTTATTGCAGTGCAGGAAATTAGCAATACACAATGTATAACCATGGATTTTACATGCTTTCACCACCCTCCGTAAAACCATTCAAAAGAACATTAAACCCAACAAGGGACACATCAATGCACATTAAAAGTCCATTCATCCTTTACAACTTTCTTCCAATGCGGCCCATACAAGGAAGCAGACCGTCACGGTGTATGCAATAACACAGCAATTTAGAAACATCTATTCTAAATGTACATGCCTTAATACAGGCAGTCCTCTGGTTATGAACAAGGCACATTCCCTAAATCTGTCTTAGTTTAAATTTGTAGCAGATATATACGGTTCTTACATATATATTTATATGCGTATATAAACATATAAATATAAATATTTATTTATAGTGTATTTGGATAGTATAGTAGTATATTTCTATATTTCAAGTGTAATTTAGTGTATATAAATATATACAGTATACTGTATATATATAACACTCAATACAATACATATATATATAGTGTATTTTAGTGTGTATATACATATATATATATATATATATATATATATATATATATACAGTGGTAGCCAAAATTATCAGAACACCTGACAGGTCTGAACATTTGTCTCATTAAGGTTGAAGATAGGTCGCTCATTAAAGAAAGCTTAGGGACTGGGTAGGATGGAGAGAATGTGGTCTTGGGTACTGATTACTTACTTAGAGACTGTCTGTTATTTGTTTACATATTATCCATACATGTTGTTATGTTTCCCCCAGTTTGTGCTGCAATACCTCTCTTGCCCCCTGGCCCTTTCATGGAATAACCCAATTCTCTTATAACTAATGGTGAAAAATATTTTCAAAGGTATAATCAAAGTAACAGGTAAAATAGACTTTCATATATAATTCAAATAATTGTTAGTCACATTTTTTTGTGATGCCCAAAGTATAGTATCAACACCTAGCATCTTGCTAACAGAAATTAATAAATGCCAAAATATTGTTAAATATGAACTATCCGTTTGCGATGGGTTGGCACCCCTACCTGGGTTGTTCCCTGGCTTGCAGCCGTAACCTCCACAATTAAAAATATAGGCAATGAAGAGAACTTTATAAAAAGGCAATTTATTTTGCTCTTAAATATACAATGTGTGTTGCATGTTTAAATCACAACAAATTCAAATTCAGATGCTGGGAAAAATGGAAAATGAATAAACAGGAGTAATTAACTATGTTATTCACATTTATATTGCTCTTAAATGGTACTTATTATGTGCAAACTAATTTCAAAAAATGTTTTTGTTAAAGTTCAAAAACGAAAATGATAGTTGATACAACATTACGGCTCAATTGCTAATGCAGACAGTATAACAAGTCTAATCCCCACTGTCAGCTTCAAATTCTATGCAAATTCTCTACGAAGTCTATGAGGAAACTTGTCAGTTTCACTGCACAAAATCAGGAGAGAAAAACTCTACAATCTCAATAAACAGCTTGACAAAGCAGGGCTCAGGTACTTGTTGCTGTGTTGACTGACTTCAGACACTGTGCTTGGCATTATCCAAAGCTGTGCAGTTAGATGATATAGAAGAAGCGCCTTACAAATGTAAAGCACAGCAGAAAAAAAAAATCTTAAGCTGAACGTTGCCAAACTGAGTGTCTTTTGCCACTCTGCCTCAGTCTTAGGGGCTTCACCGCATATAATAGCTTCGTGTTGTGTCCACCTGGTTGGATTTGTTGTCCAAGGATCCTTCTTTGTCCTTCTCACTGTCTGCTTCCCACAGGTTAATGAGGTGAGGATATAGCTCATTCAGGGGAATAGAGGAGGTTTTCTGCATGTACTTTTTCAAAGAATGGTGGTAATTCTTCCTTTTCCATCTCTTTGCAATGTATACTGAAATGGAAGCAATTTCAAGGATTCAAGGATTCAAAGCGTTTATTGTCATATGTACAGAAAAAGTAGCATTTCTCTGTACAAGGCTGATGATGGCAAACATGGTCCCCATTACGGCAGCTAGGGCAGTGCTGGTCCCTTCATCTGAGATGTCTACAGCAAAGGCTACATTCTTTGTGGTGACATTGACACAGGATCTTTGTGTCTGCTGGTGGATGTTGGCGACTGTAAGGCACACTTCATATTCAGTGGACGGCTGCAAGTGCGTGAGGTTGTACTCATGGATGTCAACAGGGACCCTAGCCGTGTACGTAATATGTGGGTTGTTGATCTTCATGGTTGCTGAAGAGAGTACCTTCCAGGACACTAAGACTCTGTCTGCTTGACATAGATCTTCATGACCTGAATACTGTCCAGCAGGGTCCCATTGACTTTTATTGTAGCAATTCATGTGTTGGTACCTTCTGTATTCTGGGCCACAGAAGTGTACTGGCCTGAATCTTCTACTTCTACAGGGGAAATACAGAGGATGCCTTCACTGCTTAGTTGGTATTTGTCAGATACCAGATGCTGGTCTTTGGAGAATGCATAACTGTTCTGTTTTGTTTCATCCTCAGTTTTGGACTGTGGTCTAAAAACCTGTTAAGAGATACCTGTTGCCACTCTGTTTTGGCTTCTTTCATCACCAATGCATGAGTTTTTATTTTCTTGGCAGCTTAATTGGTTCCTTTAATTTGTATGCTTACTGTGTGTGCTGTGCTGATCCCATCACTATCTAAACCCTATTATTCCCAAAGTGAGAACTCTTGCCTCAATATATTTACCCTTTCCAGGACAGTCTGTCCCTGTGTTACATGGTTCCCTTGACCATTGCTACTCATAGATACTTGAAACCAGTTTTCATTCGCTGTGTAGGTGACAAACATTTTTAAAGGCATAATCAAAGTCTTCAAAGTCACAGATAAAACAGACTTTCATTAACAATTCAGGTAGATGTCAGTTACAATATTTGTGATAGCCAAAATAAGTATAAAACCACAACCTAGCAGTGGACTCTAGGAAGAGTAATATCTTTTCTAATAACGCAAATTAATAAAGGCTAAAATACTAATCATCCATATTGTAATGTTTTTTAATAATTCATATTCAAAAATAAATTATTATTGATTAAACTACACAAATTATTTCCATTAAATGTTAATAATCCTAATACTGCTGTCAAAAATACATGAATTGAATAGCACTTTAAAAAAGGGTAATTTATTTTAATTTGCTCTTCAATATACAACATGTGTTGCGTCTTAAATCACAACAAAATTCAGTGGTCATTGACAGATCCTAGCAAACAAAAACAGAATAAACAAGAGTAATTAAGAAAAAAACTTAGTAGACCATTTGCCTAATAACTATGTTATCAAACATTCACATTTATATTGCTCCTAAACAGTACTCATATATGCAAAGTAATTTCAAAAAGTTTTTGTTAAAATTCAAAAATTCAAATAATAGTTGATACAACATTACAGTACAATTGCTAACGTAGACAGTATAACAAGTCTAATCCCCACTGTCAGCTTCAAATTAAGTCTATGAACAAACTTGTTAATGTTTCAGTGCACAACAGTTAAACTGTTTCACAAGAGGAAAAGAAACTCTGCAATCTCAATAAACAGCTAGACAAAGTAGGGCTTCAGTACTTGTTGCTGTGTTGACTGACCTCAGATAGAGTCCTTGGCATTATCCAAAGCTGTGCAGTTAAAGAAGCGCCTTACAAAAGTAAAGCACAGCAGGAAAAATTAATCTGATGCTGAACGTTGCCAAACCGAGTGTTCGAAAGAAGAGATGAAGGCGATACGCTATACTAGAAAAAAATAATCCTGTCTCTTACCACTCTGCCTCAAAGTAGCAAAGCTAAAAATACCAAATTTGCCATTTTTCCTTTTTTTTTAATCTTTTGCACAAAAAAGCAAAAGTTTGTCTTTGTGCTCCTGGAAGCGTAGTCTTGGTAACTTCACCACATATAATAGCTTCGTGTTGTGTCCACCTGGCTGGATTTGTTCTCCAAGGACCCTTCTTTGTCCTTCTCACTGTCTGCTTCCCACAGGTTAATGAGGGGAGGATATAGCTCATTCAGGGGAATAGAGGAGGTTTTCTGCATGTACTTTTTCAAAGAGTGGTGGTAATTCTTCCTTTTCCATCTCTTTGCAATGTATACTGAAATGGAAGCAAGGCTGATGATGGCAAACATGGTCCCCATTACGGCAGCTAGGGCAGTGCTGGTCCCTTCATCTGAGATGTCTACAGCAAAGGCTACATTCTTTGTGGTGACATTGACACAGGATCTTTGTGTCTGCTGGTGGATGTTGGCGACTGTAAGGCACACTTCATATTCAGTGGATGGCTGCAAGTGCGTGAGGTTGTACTCATGGATGTCAACAGGGACCCTAGCCGTGTACGTAATATGTGGGTTGTCTATCTTCATGGTTGCTGAAGACCACTTCAGGTTAGAGGTCATAACATTCGAGTTTACCTTCCAGGACACTAAGATAGAGTGAGACTCTGTCTGCTTGACATAGATCTTCATGACCTGAATACTGTCCATCAGGGTCCCATTGACTCGTATTGTAGCAACTCGAGTGTCGGCACCTTCTGTATTCTGGGCCACGCAAGTGTACTGGCCTGAATCTTCCACCTGTATATGAGAAATACGGAGAGTGCCCTCGCTGCTTAGCCAGAACTTTTCAGATAAGGTTTCATGTGTAATTTTGTTCCCCTGTGGAGTCACCCAGTAAATCTCTGGGTCAGGTTCTGCCATGGCACGGCAGTCTAAGTTGACTGTTATACCAATGTCCAAGTTGAGGTGGTTGGGGAAAGTGTCATGGGATATCATAGGCAAGCACTGGTCCGAGGGATCCTGCAGTAATACCTCCCTGACATGCTGGCCTTTAAACTCTGGAGGCATAGCGCAAAACATGGACAGAGGCTCCATGAAGCGGATGCTGGTCTTGTTAGAGTTCATCCACTGAATGACACAGTCACAACGTAATGGGTTGCTGTGAATGCTGATTTCTCGCAGATTAGGCAATGACTCTATGGTCTTCTGGTACAATGAGTTGAGGGCATTGTTGTTCAACATTAGACTCTCCAGAGAAGGGACATCCCGAAATGCCAGGCGATTGATGTAGGACAGCTTTGGGTTGTTGGTAGCCTCCAACTTAGTCAACTCCGGAAGATTATCAAGTGCATAACGGTCGATGGAGACTAGTTCTGCCATGTTATTCACACCAAGTTCCTTCAACCTAAGCATATTTCTGAAGTCTCCTTCTTGGATTTTGTGCACAGGGTTTTTGTTCAAATCCAAGAATTTTAGATTGGGAACTTTTTGTAGTGCAAGGTGTGGAACACTGACCAATTTGTTGTCGTAAAATGAGAGACTCTCTAGATTATCTAATCCCACAAATGCTTTCCCAGGAATATCTGTCAAGTCCATTCCGGCTAGTACCAGGCTTCTCAAGTTAACTAAAGGCTTGAAATTCATGTCTAGAATACCAACTACAGGGTTTTCCCCAATCATTAGGATTTCAAGGTTGGGGGTTGACTCAAACCAGTGGCTGTTAATGACGTTTAGTTTGTTTGAGTTGAGGTGGAGTCGCAGGAGGTTTTGCAGGCCAGAGAAGGCATTGGGTGAAATGGAGCTGATCTGATTGTGGTTGATATAGAGCTCCTGCAAATTGGTAAGGTCTTGAAGGCAATGGTCAGGCATCTCTGTGATCTGGTTCTCCTCCAAATGAAGTGTAGTGAGCTGCGTCATGTTGGTCAGGCCAACATCTTGGATGCTGGTGAAGTTGTTCTGAGACAGGTCCAGCTCAGTCAAGTTGAAAAGTTGCTCCAACTCCTCACTGCTCCTAGCAATGTAGTTACTCTGCAGCAGCAGCACTTGTGTGTCACTAGACAGGTTCCCAGGGATGTGAGTGAGGCGTAAATCATTACAGTCCACCGTGGTGGCCTCTCTGTAAGTGGACTGCGGTGTGAACCAGGGCCGGATCTCACAAACACATAGATGTGGGCACTGGCTGCTCTGCACTGAGGACAGACACACCAGCACCAGCAACAGACCCATGCACATCTGGTCCACCAGAATATGTAATGAAAGGCTACTCATTCTGCCTTTCTGCTTTCGTATTGTACAGAGGAGGAAATGTTCTTAATAACAGAGTGCCCTCTCCTCAGCTTGAAATGTCCATTCGTGGCAATCCAAAGCAAAGGGTCTAACTTCCACCACAGACAGTAGTTGTGAATGCAAGAAGCCACTCAGTCAATCAGTGACCCAATGCTTCACTGTGTCCACGCTTCACTGTGTTCCTTTTTGCTCAGTTGCATCTGACTGCAGGACAGGCCTGAAAAACATAGAGCAGAAAGTTAAAGCAATGCTAGACCTTGACTAATGTTGTTTACTGGGAAATATTTTGAAAATCATAAAAATACGATAAATATAGGGATGGGCTGATATATATGTTTTCAGTTCCAATCCGATTTCGATACACAACTAACGATACCGATAGAGATTCCAATGCAAGAGCTAATTTAACTTTAATATTTACTTTAATATTTAATATATTAGTTTAATAAGTACACTTTTTAAATGCCAATACGATCCCGATACCTGAACAGAGATATGACTACTGATCCGATACCAGAGCTTTTTTTTTTAAACTAGTAAATACAAATGGAAAAAATTGTATGCCAAAAAAGCTTCTACCTGGTTTGCTTTTTTTAAGCATTTTTGAGGCATTTGCAGTTCATTTTGAATATCTTCCAGCATCACTTACACTTCTTTGTGATAGCAGCCCCTCGTGTATCACAGCCTGTAGCAAATGCGCAAAACAGGTCCAAAAAAAAAATCCAGTGCTTTTTTCATATTACTCAATTTGTTTAGCCTTAAGTGGAATTTTTCGCTACATGCTCCTTCCACCTCTCAAAACTCTGTTTTAACAATGATTGCAAATCGCTGTGTTTCTAGTCGTTTTCAAGCGTAAAATCGTCACTGTCTTATCTGATGTTCTTACGCCACTCCTACCGCACATGGTATGCGCATGACATCATAGCAGGTGGAAGTCACTGCGCTCATACCCACTGAGTGGCAAAAAAAACTGAGCAGCAGTGTTCAGCTTAGATGCCACAACAAACATCAAGAGCTGTTGTGAGATTGATTATACAAATCGATTTCACAAGAAATAGGAGCTATCTTTTTACCGACTGCCGAAAACTCGGATGTGGATCGGTCACATACTGCCAATACCCAATCCATCTAATAGGTATGCATCGGTGCTGATACCGATCCCGAATATTGGATGGGCGCATCTCTTGATAGATACATAACTACTCTAAATATGAACCAAACGATCCTCCAGTGGTCAGTTTATGAAATAATGTGCACAGAGTAATAGTTTAAGAATACTTTAAATGAGAAATGGGGATGAAAATGACTGACCAGTGAGTGAAATATTTTAAGCATATTGTTCATGGAGTCACTAATTGTAACCCTAACTCTCTGTCCATTTTCAAATCGCTGACTCTGGTCAAGGTCATGGGGGTCATGTTGTCTGTCCCAGGCAGCACAATTGTTGGGTACAGCCTGGACAAGACACTGGTACACGCACATTGATATGCTATGGGTAATTTATAGATATCGGGTACCCTAACTGCATGTCTTTGGACTTTTGTGAGGAAACCCGAGTACCAAGTGGAATGTGGGGTGAAAATGAAAACTGCACATGCACAGAGCAGAGGTTCAGACTCCAAACTCTGGAGGTGTGAGACCACCGTGCTGCCCACTAGAGTCAATGATGATCAAGGTAATTTGAGGGAAATTATAGAATCTGCTTATCAATCTCCATTTTACCATACTGACCAAACATTTCTGCTCATGCAAATACTATGATTTCATACATGTCTAATATAGTTTGGTTCCAAAACATTCTAAGGTACAATTACACAAAGAAAATATATATCCAGATGTGACAGTAACATTACATACAATGTTTCTTGGGGAGAAATATTATTCTAAAAGCATGTCCCAATGCTTCACAAACTTATTTCTGACAGCAATTCCTTTGTTTAATACACAAGAACAATCTTTCTGTTGCTGGCTGCACAGAATTGTTTAAAATTAGAATATTCTTGACCTTGTTCTAATGTCAAGATGCAACGCATTTTAAAGAGTTTTAGTCTGGCTGAAAAAACTGCTAATAGATTACGTTCTCTTTAATACAGTATATATAAAATTTGAGGGAGTGTCTGAGCCAAAATCCAGCTATTGATTTTTGTAATATAGACATGATAGCTATGACTTTGAGAAAAAAACTATTCCATATTCTTGTAGATGTAAAAATTGCAACTCTTTGCCTGTATACCATTCTGGAGCCTTTTAACGTCACTGTTTTGATAAATCTCATTAAATCAACGATGATTCACAATACTATTTGAACATACCATGGAGGAAATGCAGGCATGCAGTCACATGGTCGACAGAGTATGACACACACCATTATTTCCACACAGCCACATTTCACCGTGCTGTGAGTGACACCATCAGCTCTGCCACTCTGCTCTATCTTAAGGCAAAACCCAGCAAAGCATGAGAGGAAATTGAAGGTGGAGCCCTGGGGTCTAATGGACAAATCCACTTCACAAATGTGCTGTTTTCAGCACACCGGCCTTTTTGCCAATGTACCAGATCGACTAAGGCATTTGTTTCTGACTTCTTAGTTGGAAAAAGTGGAAGAAATGGGTTCTTGAGAGTAAAACTCTAATGAGCCTGCAGGTTTCTGACGAGTAATTTGGCATGCCTGACAGGGCGTAAGAAATCTTAAAAAATACTTTCTATGTTTTGCTGCATTTGGGGATTTCTTTTGTTGATTAATGAGGTTTTCAGCTGCTTTAAAGTACTGACAATAAGTGAAAAAGTCAAGTTTAATCCATCCATAAGCTGTGTTGTTTCATTAACTTAGACATTTTTTGTAGGATTTAGAAATTACTCTGTAGAACTCATTTTTTGCTGATAAGAATGACATTGCATGATTATTTTCCCTTATAGCTCACTGTATAGCATCCTGTGGCTGGTACAGTAATCATATCACCACTGAGCCCTTGAGCAAGGCCCTTAACCTCAACTGCTCCTGGGAGCTGGACAAATGATTGACCCTGGCTTCCGAGCCTAAGCGACACGCTCACCTGTGTATGGATGTTTGTGCGTCATCGGAGAACAAGGTGAGATATGTGAAGATTGAATTTCATTGTTCTTGCTCCCTGTCCAATGAAAGTAAAGTCATTCTATTCTATTCTATTCTATTCTGTTATCATATTACTCTGGGCAGTAAGCAGACCAAAATAAATATTCCAAATGTTTAGGTATTTTGTTTAAGAGAAAATGGCACCCCTAACATCACAACTGAAATGCCAGACAGTATCTGTGAACTGGCTCATGCACCAGCAATGGGTCTATAAACTCTGACCCCACCACACCAAACATCTGTATTACTTGTATTTACAGCATGCAAACCTAATTTATGTATATTAGAGGTGATTTCCCCCATTATGTGTATTACAGTATACAGCAAACTACTATATAAGCATTTATAAATATACTAAAAATTGTATAAATGGTGAAGGGGAGGCTCCTTGCTTATCGACCAATTTGCTTAAAGACCTAGTCGTAGGAACAGAACTCGATCATTAAGTATCTCTATTGAGTTGCTGGCCCTGTAGCTATACTGTACATTTTCACGATCATCTTCTTCTGAACATTACTGGCTTAAATACTCCTGCTTTTGTCATTAGGCTGTCTTCAGGTAGCGTCTCCTGTATAACATAACATTACTTAATGAATAAGCCCTTTAAATGAGTTTACATGTTAGATTTAACCAAGATCCATGTTTTCAGAACAGCACTGGATTATAAAAAGAAAACAAAAAATAAAATAAATATTTTCCAAGCACAGAACACCAAAATCAGACTGTGCACAAACCAAAGACTTTATATACCCTAAAATTAGAGATTTTTGATATTTCACGTGCTTGGGTCCAGCAAGTCAGACATGAATGAATGAATGAATGAATGGACTAGATGCTGTTGAAACATTAACAATGTATTCTCCAGTCGGCCCTGGCACCACACCCCTTACCCCCCTTCTAATCCTTACTCCTCCTATGTCCCCCAAACTCTATAATCTACAGCCCTCCTACTCACTCTCCGCACTTCTCCAAAATGGAATATTTTTCAGCAGTATTTAACAAACTGTAGCCGAATCTCATTACATTTCACAATTATTGTTGCTAAACTGCTGAATTATTTTCAAGTCCGATGGTCTTAGTGCCTCACTGCAGGCTGTTTGCATCAGCTGAAACTCACTCTGTCATCTGAATTCCAGAATGAAGTGAAGTGAAAATGCTTGTCATGAATGGGAATTAACGAATACATGGCAGTTTCAATCCCAAGATTCCTGCAATATCACAGACACTTACAACATCGGCACAAGTATTAATCTTTTAACTAGACTTACAGTAAGGGCAATACTTACATAATACAATTGACGCAAATGCGGTTCTCTGTGATTGAACGTTTGTAGCATAAACGTTTTGTGCCCATGTGGCCACTGACCACGTTGGCCTTCAGCCACTGTGTATGATTGACCCTTCCACATAAATACTAATAAAATGACCAGGTTTAAAGAAAATCTGTGTGAAGAGGTTTGGTGTTACAGACATAGCCTGTTGGTTATCCTAGCGTAGTATGACCTGGTTGTGATGAAAGACACAAAAATCCAGACATACGAAAATACTGGTTCCCTATTCCGAGCCTGCACATCTTTTGCACCAACACAGCAATTTCTCTCCATTGCACGATCGATATTCATTCAATAGGTGCACGTTACTTCATTTTGTCTATGTAAAATAGGCTGGGAAACAGCTCTTTTTCCTTCTCAATTCCATTCCGGAATATTGTCTGTCTTCCTCTACTTGGATCCTGTGCATGCGCGAAATGTGCTTTACCACACACCAATGAAAAGTTCTATATCCAGTTCATGGTTTCAAATGAAGACTTGGAAATACCAACGGTTTATCCACTATTATTTTACATGGGAAAAAAGTTCTTCTAGGGTTCATTTTAATTACAGTAAATTGTTGTAATTAACCATAGGTTGCAATTAACTGCACAATACCAAATTTATAGAAAAACAGTGAAGTTAACATAATTCACTAAATTGCTTTTCGTAAAACCAAAATTCCAGGTTCTTCATACTATTGTTGATATTAAAGTTAATCTCAGATTTAAATAAATGATATCATGCATTGCAGTTTTCCTCAATTGCTTTGGAGAATTTCTCAAATGACAATTAATGTTTGCAAAATAACAAGTGTAATCCCCACACCATAATGTCACTTCTGCACAGCAGAACATCATTTCTCATTGCTTCAGACAGATTTCCAAATGTTTTAGATATACATATATCTAATATATATATGCAAATAGTTTTGTACAGCTGTCATCATTTGGCACAATTTTTAGTTGCTTTAGTCTTGTTGGTTAAAAAAATTATAGTTTCCCATTGTAATTATTTTACACTGATCCTATACATGCAACAAACATGTTTTTGTGTTATACAATGCTGTGTGACTTTTTTTATTTACTATTGTACCGTGTTGTGAGATCTGAAGAAGTTACAATTGTATTATAGGAAATACTCAACAAAACAACTAGCCGATACCCTAGTATTCCATTGTATAGTATTACATTGAACCTGTTTTGTTTAAACAGAATGCCTGTAAAATGTAACAGACTACAATGTAACAGAATGCCTGTACAATGTAACAGTGTGACTGCACAATGTAACAGAACGCCTGTACAATGTAACAGTGTGACTGTACAGTGCAAACTACTCCTTAGATAGAATGTCCTGCTGCCAAGTATCTTAATCAATTAACAGGATCAACACAGTTCACTTTCCCCCCACCCTTTAAACTTTTTGCACTCATCCGCCCTTTATACTTTGCACAGTGGGTTACCTATGTGTATATATATATATATATATATATATATATTTTTTTTTTTTTTTTTTTTATTTATGTGTGCATTTGTGTGTATATTTCTATTTAATTCTTTTTTCTCTTGTACAGTGTAATTTATTGTCTGGGTATTGTTATTGTTTGTATACTGTGATCCATTGTCTATGTACTAGGGAGTCCCAAGCAGCCGTAAGCAAATTCCTTGTGAGCCCCAGCACACTTGGCGAATAAAGCCGATTCTGATTTTCTAATGCATAACCATAGCCATAAGTGGACCATCAGCATTCCTTTAATTCTTTTGTCCACAGAATATAATCTAAATATCAAAACTGATTACCGGTGCATTTAAAAGAAGCATGAACCTCATATCATACAGAAGACCAAACACTACGGGTTTTGCTGTAAAAAAGATTTCTTGTGATATGTGGAATATGTGCATACAGGAGAAGTAGATGTCTAAACTTAATCCCTTACTCAGATATATATTAGGTTCTTAATTTTGGTCTCCCTGCTACATTGGTTTTGACCTTCTGGCATAAATGAGGCCTTCTTCGTTTCCTCTATATTCCTCCTGGGATTACTGGGCCTCTTCCCTCTGCTAGTGTCGGGTCTTTCTCTCAACCCTTTAATCAAAGTTGACAGGTAAGCAAATTGCTTCATTCATGCCAAGCAACACAAATCAGACACCAGGCAAGCTGGTCCTGAAAAGTGCAGTCTGAGAGTAGAGAGCAGTGGACTTTGATTCCTCTACTGGCCCCAGGTTGAGTATTTTTCCAGCAGGATACCCTGAACAGGCCATCATAAAGCTCTCACCAGGGCCCCATGGGGCTTAAAACACCACACAATGAGTAAAGCAGGTGCTCAGGAAGTACAGAGTTACGATTTGACTCTGTCTCTCTTAACTTTTAACCCCAGAATGAATACACAGAGATTACTGTCAGATGCCCCCCTTTGGATCTGGGCAATAAGACAAATTTAAAACATGTTTAAACACATGATAAAAGTTTATTTCTAACAAGCGTGCCATGAGCAGGGAAGTACAACAAAACTTTCAACAGTTGTAAATTATCTGCAACATTTCCAGACTTTCAGTGTTTAAATTTCTGTTTACCGCTGAATATCCATAACCTGCTTCCCCTGTTGCCTGTATTCATTATAACAGTCTGACAGATAATATGACTAATGACAAAGTGCTTCTTATGGAAAAAAATGTGATTACGTTTGTGACCATTATTGAAATCTTTTGCAGTTAGTTACACATTCAACATCACTCACATAACACCCTTTTAAATTCCACTGAACACAAACACCACCTAATCGAACAAACAAATAAACATCCAGTTTCAAAATGAAATTAACTAAAATGTCATTTGAATTTAATTGTTCAAGTGAAATTAAATGGTACATGTAAGGACAAAATATATCCAAGTATCAGGGTTTTAGTATTAAACCTGTAAATGTGAGATTTTAATATTGGCATAGAATGTTATGCACATGCAATTGTCACATAGCAAGGACTGCAAACATGAGCTGGGTTGAGATTAGTCTTGAGCAACATTTAATTATAATCATAATAAAAAAAATAAGCCACTAAAATGCAGTGCAGTGCATTTGTGAAAGTGATTAACTGTTATTGTTGACACACCACAGCACACAACAACAAAGTGTGTCCTCTGCATTTAACACAGCACAGTGACACAGCAGGGGGCAGTTAATTCAGCACCCAGGGAGCAGCACTTTTCTCAAGGTACCGTAGTGGCCCCCTGTTGGGGAATCAAATAAGAATGCTTTTGATCACAGGTGTGCTTCCCTAACCATTAGGCCACCATCATTTGAGTGATATCAACAAAAATAAGTGAGGAGGAGAACAGTGAAGAAGAACTGGTCACCAACAAACATTCCCCTTCCGCTGTATGGAAATATTCCAGTGGGATGACACTGAAGAAGTGACTTGTTGGTACTGCTTTCTATGTGCCACTTGACTACAGTGTCTTTGGGATAAAATAAATACTCCTTATTTACTTGATCCAGAGCTTCAGTTGTTGAGTTCTGTTCCATTTCCTAACCATTCGCAGTGTGCATACAACAAGGTACACGATAGTATATGCAGACAGATAAATGTGAGACAACCTGTTAAGCCACTGTGCTGGCTAAGCTTGGTGAGAGATTGCAAAACATCAGCATGCACATTGCATGGTGGTTAGTTAAATGGCTATTAATGAGGTTTCATTACAAAAAAAGAATTATATAACAATTTATAATCCTTAAAACAGTTAACAGGTTTTATTACTCATAAACACTAGCTTTCCTCATATAATACATAATACATGGTTTACAGCCACCATAAAAAAAAATCACATATGAACAGTAATGACTAGCAGATTTTATCTTTACTATCACTATCAAAATGTTTTTTTAATTAGGAATGAAAGTCATACCACTATTTGCAGCTACAACTTGAAAGAAAGCATGTTTCAAACATATCATTTTGATGTCATTAAACAATTTTCATCCTTTGTAAAATGCTGTCATTATTTGTTGACCTCAGACACAGAGAGATAATTTGCAATTTCTGAAGCTCCTTGAATACTAATTCCCATCTCTCCCAAAAGACAAAGACAGGCAGTGTTTCTCATTCCGACCTGGTTTATGGAGGGCCGCGATGGAGTCGAGAGTTAGAGGAGATCAAATTCTCATAACACGCAGTCACTACTGTCACACAAAGTGAGTCATCCCCATAGACAATGGAAACACCACGGACTTTTGTCTCCAACCGAGAGATCTCAAAAACTCATCAGAAAACGTTTCATGGTTTTCTTTTGCACGTTACTGCACTTCTTACTTGACAAGAAAATGGTCTATTCACGTCACATTCTGACTGAGAAACCTGGGCTGCTAAATATAAGCAAATAAAAGAATAAACCTGAGCTTTCTCTAAGGAAATGGGGAGGGAACTGCCACCTTCAATAATTAGAAGCAAAACAGAAACACCGAAGAATATTGGCGCTAGGAAGGTGGTGAAAGTCACAAACCGAAATACACATCTGGAATCAGGAAGGAAACCATCAATGACTGCAAACTGGGAATAAAATTACATGAATAAGGTAGCAAAGCTGCTTATCAAGGAGCAGAGGACAGACAAACGGACACATAGGTCACTTTAAGAATCATATGACGGAAAGTAAAATACAAGCCACTTAAAATTCCATTTATCAGTTTAAGTACAAACCTAAAGCTGTAGAGACCATCCGGTGGATTTTTTATGTGCATCAGATGGATAATTTTTTCATCCCATATAAGTAAAAATAATAAATACAGGTAAGATGAAGAATGATTTATGGAGCAAACTGATAAATACAAAATTATAAATACAATAATAAATCGGTAGAGGTATTAAGAAAGTTACAGGTAAGAGTAAAGGAGAATTCTATTTTAAGAATATCACCTCATGAACAACCAAACCATTTGAGATGTCCGAAAAATCTTCTGTTTAGTGTGTGATCATGAAATCTAAAAAGGAACAAACTTTGTGAATTGCATTAAAATTTATGGGGGACATGCGGAAGCGTTGAAATTTCCTATTTCAGTATCAGTTTTGAAACTGAAACGTGCACAGTATTGTACTATTCAGGAATACCACCTGTTTATACTTAACGATAAGATCAAGATCTGGGGTGGGGGGAGGGAACAAGGCCTCTGAATAGTTCCCTAAACTAGAGGGTGCTGTAGTTCAGCTCCCCAGTGATTGGTATCAGGGTTTGTCAAACACATTCACTGTCCTACACCGTCACTGCAAATGCACCTATGCTTGGCGTCTTTTCCGGAATTAATGCTGAGCACATGCTATCCTCTTCATTTGCTCCCTTGAATAAAAAGGCCTACAGCACTAATCCCATTAATATCTTCATTCATTAGCACAATAACTCTTTTTTTTTTATCAAAATCTCAAGGATTCTTCATTTTTTTTATTGTTTACTATAAGTTTTTATTGTTATGCATTTGTAATCAATGAGGGTTTTAACAATTTGTACATTCCCCAAATCAGCACAGTGAACCATATGTTTAAATTTGACTTAAATGATCAGTAATACGATAGCTATTGTTTTACAATTAAGCAATTAAGACATTATTGCCCGACTAATGCAATGAGGAAATTTATGTGAACTGTAACAATATGGGGCTTTTGAGCCATATAATATACTTTACCACATTCATTTAGCTCTTTCTTTGGCTGCAAAATGTGAGCAGTTTTCCTTAGTCTGGAACCACACAACGGGCTTGTATTCATCTGGTCACCATGGAGACAGGCTACGCCACTGGCATGTCCATTTCATACCCAAATGAGGGGACAGCTGTAAGGACCATTTGTCTGTCAGGGGGATAATGGATGCAAACAAGCATTGCAGACCAAATCCAACTCTACGAAGAATAAGCTTTATGCTGCATATATACACACTTTAAAATAGACTTTAGACCTTCAGCATCACAGCCTCTACACAAGCTGAAGTCAGCAATACTGTAAAATCTATTTATAATGAACTGAATCTGAATCTGGACACTTTGTGTCACTTCTGTAAAGCTCCATGTCACTTTTGCATCTTAAAGGTATTATTATTACTCCCATGATCTAGTCTATTATATTAATATGGTTCAAATTCCCAGAATTAGTCAACGAAACTACTGTCACATACTGCTGGTAAACTATTTCTAAAGAAATCCAAAACTGAATGTTAAAATGAACTATTAAAAAAAGATTCATGGTAAGTAAATAAGTAAGCAACAGCAGTGCTGGTCTTCTTCACTATATTGTGTGAGTAAGAAACACAAATACAGATATTGAAGGGGAAAAAAAAATTCTGTTTGTCACATGATTCATGTGATAAAAAATAGCCAAGACTAGTGTTGCACACACTACCCAGTGTTCCTCACAAACCCATCATTTAGGAATGGAGAGTTCAGATAGATAGATTAGATAGATAGATTAGATAGATAGATAGATAGATAGATAGATAGATAGATAGATAGATAGGTGTATGTGTGTGTGTGTGCATTTAAGCACACACATAGCTAATCATATAAACAAACCCTTTTTCTCCCATATTAGTATGCATGAAGGAGATCATTCAGTCATACAGCTGGCAGACAGAATGAAAAGTACAAGATAGCAGAGTGATCTTAAATGTCCCCATTCATCCGGTGACAGAATGAGCAGCAGAAGCTGCATCTTTATCATATCTAAGCACATTTAAGAGCGATAACCAAAAGCATACATGAAACAAGTAAAGCCATTTGTTTAGAAAAAAAGAACCTTTTGATTAAACAAAAACATTTCTATGCTAACTTAATCTACAGTCTGCACATACCATGGGTAATGTATTAATGTAGCTGGAACATGGATGAGCATTTAGAAATGGAAAATACTGCCAAATAATCTCTTTTCTTCTTTTATATATGTTACATAATATAAGATAACAATAAATGTGTCATTGGTTAAAATGACGAGTCTCCTATTTAATTTTTAATCTAGACGTGAGGATAGGTGGGCTTGTGTCTTCCGTGCTCCACACAGTGATGCTCTGTCAGCTTTATCACACTTTGGTTACCTCTTGGGAATTTGGTTACCTGAATCAGCACAAACCAGCTTTCTTAACATGATTATTAACACAGAGTTAGCTGAACACCTGCCTCTCTTTTTCAAGCCCCCCCCCCAAGCCTTTCAGGCCTCACAAAGGAGTAATGTGGCCATATTACTCCAGATCCACTAAATAATGGGGGAAGCCAAGGTGGAGGGAACCCCTCCCCAACCACCCCCCCCCCCACACACACACACACCAAAACCTCAAGCCATCTCCTCTGTCCTCACCACCCCCGGCCAGGGGTCATTCTTGTCTGCTGTGGAAAGTTCCCCATGCTATAGAGAGCCCGTCACTCTGCCCTGACCGCCACTCTGCTGAGTGGGTTTGGTGGAGCACACGCACACGCACATGTGTATTGTGTTAAGCAGGCCTTTGTCCGGCAGTGTTCTCACGACTCCTAGGTTAAGGAGCAGAGGGTGCTTTGTGCTCTGGCCGTACACACACACACACACACACACACAGGGTGAGCCCATCCCCCTCGCACCACCACTTGGGCAGTTCCTACTCAGTTTCATTTGTCCTTGTCAGTGTTTGCAGTGTTTCTCAAGACAATCATTTGCCATGATGGGCAGATATTACAGCTGAGGCCAGATCACAGCCGTGAATCACCAACATCATTTTTCACCAGTTTCTGTCACAAAAGAAATTCTTCTTTTGACATGTAGAGGCAAACCTACGTATTTTACGCTGAAAAACTGCTTTTCATGTTAAAGCACTTAAACTTACACTTGAATACAAGTATTACAAGCGTATAAATGACATGTCAGAAAGATTATCTGCAGAAAAGATAACATGCTTTAGGTTACAGTATTTATTTGGGGTACCTTTACAAAAGGGGGGCCCATGAACTTCGTTAATTTTCAGCAGAAAATAGTGTAAATATAACACAGAGGTTACCACTTGTTGTCAGAAGTCATCGAACGTAATACCTAATGACGAAAAGTTACTTTCGTAGACAATATATAAATCAGGTCACAGTCCGCATCCCATTCCGAGAATATGTAACTGTACATAAAAGTAGCAGAGGCCCTGCCTTTTGGTAGCAACAGTTACAGTGCCATTCATTATTATTATTAATTATTATTATTATTATTATTATTATTAATAATAATAATAATAATAATAATAATAATAACTAATAACTTATTCTGATGCTTCTTTTGTCTGTATGTATGTATATATATATATATATATATATATATATTTATTTATTTATTTATTTTTTACTCAGAAGACTTATCTCTTTGTATTCCTCGAAGTGAATGGAACAACCGAGACATCTGCCAGTATGCTCTTAGATTTTAATGCAAATAAGTGTTTGGCCGGGTCAAACAAGGCGCTAGCAGGCGTCGGTCAACAGCTGGCTGCGTCTCCGCACTAGAAGACGCTACACTTGCGATTTAGATGTGCCGATGCATAACGGACAGCGGGGAATAAACAATGCAACAGATACAATATTCTTTTTGCTAAATATTACAAATGCAAATGGACATTTAAAAACATATGAATATGTTATAAAGTACAAAAAACTGCAGTGCTCGTAACTAACCACTAAAAATGTTACTTGGATTATGTTCCTTGCTGCGCTTTGAACGGCTAAGCATGTAACTCCGTAAAACAATCAAGCTGATCTAGTGATGTACTGATTTTGCATTTGGCAAACAGAAAACAGAGCTACAGGAGAACTGGAGAGGTGCAGGCAACATTCCACTCTGGCGAATCCGCACGTGCTTAGTAAGGTGCTCCGGTACAGAACAGAAAACGCCTTTTTAAAACTAGATTATCGTGAACTAATTTTATTTTACTCGATTCGTAATATCACGCTTTGTGAATGTGTTTTCGTGCAAAAACGAGGTGCGACTGCTCGATACACGTATCTGGGTATCCATAACATTGCAATCCGCTCCACGGCTAGTGACAGACATTAATGCAGGTTCCAATGCCCTTGCAAACTCACCGGAGTGCGTCGACACAGTGCTTTCAGTGCATAAAACAGTAATGGTGCAAGACTTTCACAATATGATTGCTGTTGTCTCTAGTCAGCAGGCAAGCAGCAAAAGAGCGCACCTTATTTTCGGAGCTTGGAGTGAGATTGCCGGATTTATTTGCTCAATGACAGCCGCATTTCAGCCAGGCTGATGCCGATTGCACACACACGCATCGTAGGCAGCATGCGCATTGTCTCGGCGTTTCTAAGGCAGCCGGAGGCTCAACAGTACCAAATCCAAACCAAAATAAGCAACACAACACTTAAATTTTTCCCCCACAATCGAAATAAAGAAATATAGCATGATGCAAAGTATGTTTGGTTGCCCATGTTTGTGGAATACTCTCCACAAATGTTATCCTGTTTAAAAAAGAACTGCGACATTTATTTAATATTGTTTGTAGGCTTATGTGGATGCACTAAAATAAACTAAAAATGAACTGAAATATTCCTCACCTTCTTAGCATGACAATATCTTCCTCGCAGATGCTCCCAGTAATAAGACCTCTCCCCACACTTAGTAGGTGTGAAGGATACGCAGGGAAAAAAAAAGTGGTCACTTAAAAAAAATAAAAATAAAAAGATTCGACAAACCAGTCAAACGTGCTTTCGGCAATAAACCAAGCGCTCCGTTTATCAGGAGGGGGTAATTCAGCAGGATCGGAAAAAAAATACATAAAGATCCCCGATTCTTATCGGAGCCAGAGACACCATGGCCCGACAAACTGCAGAAATGTTATCTGGGCAGCAGCGACCGACGGAGACTAGCGGGCACCCGGTGATCGCGGCTCTCTTAGCCGCTCAGTTTACAAAGCGCTCCGGGAGACACCTGGCGCTGTCCGGCCGACTCAGCTGATCCTTAACAGGCGATTGGTCGCCGGCGAGCGCCTGTCAATCTCAGCCAAGCGCAATGCCATCTGTTCCGAGTTTGCTGTGATGTGAACAAAGACAGACGCCGAGAGAAGCACAGTGGGATAACACTGGCGGGGGGAGAAAACCAGGGCTTCACTTGTCTTTTTAATTATTCCTATTCTTTTTTTTATTTTATGGAGACGCGTTACGCTCCAGTCGTACTTCGATCTGTGCCTTTTCGTGATGACGGAGTCTACGTCTTCCCCCGGCTAAAAAGGAAAATAATGCACGTAATTGTTTGGAATGTTATAGGAATTAATCCATATACAACGTAAAGGTGCCAACTTGTGGTCTACTCTTGCCTTTTATTTTGATTCGAGTGTTTCAACGGTCTTTGGGGCCTGCCAGTTCAAGACAAGATAATTTTCAGTTCAATATTTTCAATATTTCAATATTTTCAGTTTTGTATAAAGAATAGCCATATTTAAGTTCGTTTTCTATGGGGAAAAAACGTTTTGACGTACAGTACACCCGACGATGGAGTATTTGATCAATGTTCAGGTGTTTTAAGGCATTGCACAAATACCAGGAAAAACTGTCAAGCATTTGGAAGAAATGCAGACGTTGGGCTTCATGAAGATCCAGTGCAGAGCATGAGCTTGTTTATGCTGACTAAACTGAGTCCTGCAGTGAAAAGTATTGGCACGATTTCGTACACAAATATCAGATGAAGGCCAATCATGCTGCTAACCATGTTGTGTAATCACACCTCACACAGTCATCACTCTTTTTTGTGATTGCAAACATCGCACGTTCCATACTGCATGTTGTGATGTGACAGCCAAGAATGACAATGCTGCACTTCAGTATAAATGTGGTATATCTCAGCATGTATATGATATATAATTTTCAAGAACATCCAGGTGCATTAATTAAATGTCTTTTGTCCCTCTCTTTATTACACGCTCACCTCTTTAATTCCCCACTAACGGGGCCAGTCCCAGGAAGAGCAGGGATTTGGGGAAGGGGACCCTCGGCACTGGATGGCAGCTCATTGCAGGACATACACCCCCAGAGGACGACTGAAGAGCAAATTCACAAAACTCACAGTCTACTAGATGAGTTTTCGAGAAAATTTCTGTGGAGTTTTTGGGAATGTAATGGAAGTTCATAGCTGGATTACGCGTGAACTGAGTGAGCTTTGGTTCCCAATACAGTAACAGATGATGATAAAGCCTATCGGCCATCGGTCGATAGGTCATCGGCGGCCTCAAATAACTCGAATAAACATGGAGTGAGTTTTGGTGATTTGCCCTTCAATTTAGAGATTGAAATTGCTTATCTGCATGTGTTCGGACTGCAAGAAGAAATTGTTTTACCCAGAGAAAATCCACACAAATGTGGAGAGAATTTGTAAACGCTACATACAAAGACCTCCATATAATCATGTGACAGATCATAGCAAAACTTGTATCCATGTAAAAAAAAAAAACTGAATGTCATACTGTAATCTACTCTGACATAACAAAGTTCTACTGTTAGAAGTGAAATGTTGGCATTTTTAGTACACTGTCACCTCATGGTGTGGGCTGGGGAGGGTGGTGGGTTGCATCATGGCTTCATGACTTCAGATACATATGATTAATTTTCACTTCTGGCTCTGTTTATGTACAGCTTTTGCATTCAAGTCCAGACACACTTATCTCAATTAATTTAATCAGTGTCAGAGTTTAGGACATGAGAACCTTCAGCTTTATATAAGATACCCTTGTGAAACAGAATATTCCAGAGTCTGTAGTTTCTAAGCATTCATAAAAAGTTACTTTTAATAAATTCTAAAGTCTTGTGTCTCTTACAGTTGTGTATGTCTTTAATTAAGATGCATCGGTGAGTGTAGCTTTGTATGGCAAAAAACATCGAAGTAGAATAAGATACTGTTCACATATGTTCAGTGAAGGTTGTACATGCCATCCATCCATCCATACATCCATTTTTCATCACCACTTATCCTGTTCAGGGTTGCAGAGGGTCCAGAGCCTATCCCACAAGGCAGGGAACGACCCAGGATGGGGTTCCAGCCTATCACAGGGCACGCTCACACACCATTCATTCACATCAGACACCTTCTGTCTATTTTGATTTTTTTTAAATCATATTAAAGGTCATATTACTATATATTATTATATATATTATTTTATCATATTATTATAGGTCATGCCGATGACCTATCATGTACTTGCCAGTATACCTGATACCCATTGTCCTCTGGCACCCCTAACCACACTTATACTGCTGCACTGTTCACTTTTTTTTCATTGCACTTTAACCTTAGCACAATTGGATGTCTTTTTGTTGTTAGTATTTATTGGATGTTTCTTTTGCACGCAGTCCACCAGCACAGTCTACAAAAGAGTGGTTCAGGGGCATTTCACTGCTTGTTGTACCTTGTATAACCATGCATGTGACAATTAAAGAATCCTGAATCCTGAATTAATTATATACTGTTTAGTCTCAATGCATTTATCTTATTAGACATGTCTTGGGAGGCATTGAGAAGAAAAGGGCTTCACTGTCCACCCGTCTCTGGCCCCCCGTCCTTCACCCTCTTGCTAAGGTCACTTTTGAAGCAGCAGTCATGTACTGCTAGTTAATTCTAAGACCACCTTCGGAGAAGCCGTTTGATCCCCTCCTCCTCCGGCTGCACACACATCTGCGTCCGCCATGCTCGCAGGGACGAAGCAAAGGCTTTCATCTCCCAAATCAAATGGAGACATGGAGAATTTGTCTGATTTAACCGATGTTGGGCAGTCAGCATAATAATAGACCTGTTACACATTCTCTACATTGTAATTCCTTTCCTGCTGAATCACATAAAACCTTTACAATTATTTTTACCCGCAGTTTTAAATCCATAATTCATGGCTGGGGCAAAAACATCAATACAATGCAATCCAATGGGTAATACAGTTTGAATAGTATTCACTGCTTAAGAGCATTTTGCCTGCTGGTTGGCGTGGTGATTAAGTGGGTAGCACTGTAGTCTCGGCCTGTGCTTTATATTGCCAGGGGTTAGACCCTCCCATCCCCGTGACCCTGACCCAGCTAAGTGGTTGGAAGATGGGCAGATAGATTTTTTATATTGTTCTTTCTATGTCATCTGCCCTACTGCTTTATGAGAAGCCTGGTGTGTGGCCTCTGTACTGGCGTGGAATCCCATCCTCGGTAGAAGAATCACATCAGCATCGGGTTCTTGAGCAAGTTCTTTAGCTCCTGAAAAGCTCCAGGGGTGACCGACAGATGGCTGAGCCTGCACTTGGGCCCTAAGCGTCACTCTCACCTGTATATATTTGTTTCTCTTAAAGGAGAGCAAGATGGCCTGCATTGCTATCAGATATTATCTCATGCTACACTCTCAGAAAATAGGGTACCAATTTGTACCTTTTCTTGTCACGTGGGTTGTACCCCCAAGAGTCTGCCAATTGTACCTTTAGCTGAAGGTAATTGCATCTTATATGGTACAGAAATGAATCCCCAAGGTACAAACAACATTAATCTACCCCCAATGGTACAAAACAGTACCTCATAGTCCATTTCTATATCTTAAAAGGTACACGACCATTGAGGGTACAATCCCAGTGACAAGCAAAGGTACAAATTGGTACCCTTTTTTCTGAGAGTGTAATTTTAGTTGGTCAACATCGAAAAACTCACACATATGATTCAAAACATGTATTTCGCTCACTCAGCAGCGTCACTGATCAGTGTGTATATTTGATACAGACCCTGAAACAAAAGCAACTCCAGCTTACCGGTGCTTTTGGATTAAACTTCCAATAAATCATTAGACATTCAAATTTAGGTTCACCAGCAATTATCCACCCATCCATCTTGAACTCGTGCCTATACAGGCCTGAGGTACAGCCTGGACAAGGTGCCAGTCCATTGCATGGTATATACACACACGCGCACACACACTGGTGTCTAAACCATCTTGGGGTATAGCCTGGACAGGATGCCAGTCCATTGCCTGATATATACACACATGCACACACCCTGGTGCCTATACCAGCCTGGGGTATAGCCTGGACAGGATGCTAGTCCATTGCCTGAAATATACACACACGCACACACATTGGTCCCTATACCAGCCTGGGGTACAGCCTGGGCATCCATTGCAGGGCAAATACACACAGGTGATCATATTCTTTGTGCATGACACCAACTAACCCAATTGCATGTCTTTGCATTGCTCGCGGAGACTAGCGCAAGACTGGTGGAATGTGCAAATTCAGCACATGGAGTACTGGCAGGAATCGAACCCTAAACCTGTGGCTGTAAGGTCAACATGCCTCCCTCAGTAGTATTTCAAAAACAAAAAATACTGCTACAGTGGTCCAGTCACTAAAATTATACAATACAGACAATACCAATTAACTATCATTAGCAGTTTTAGCACCTAATTGTACAGTTGTCACTAATTACTGATGACCACAGAACCTGTTGCTATTTGTCACACAATTGTCAGTGTTCCAAATGGACTGGTCTTATCTGTTGTTTTCAGCTGTTACCTGTTTGGCAGTTTAACCTCTTTGTATCCTTTAACCTTGTCTCTTGTTTGCGTTGCAATCAGAGCATTAGTTCTGGTTTCCAGTTGTCTTTTGAATGATTCGTTTTCTGTGTCTCATCATGTTATTTTAGTACTCTGGGCCCGATTGACACTTGCAATGATTAACAACTTGGAGAACTGAATTTTGGAAATAAACTCTGCATTTAGATTCTTACCATTCACTAAAACAATTTCATAGTATTCTCGAAAAAATGGGCAAATGATAAAGACTGGTGCAAAGTCATCTATTTTAATAATCAAGAATGGGTACTTTTGAGACTTTGACATCTAAAAGGGTCACTATAGCACTGTCTCACCTTAAAGCTTCAGAGAGCACAATTACTTTCATTTGTTATGTTTCTTCAATATGAAGACAACTGACAAACACTCAGTTAATTCGAAGTTAAGTCTCCTCTAGCCAAATAAAAGCAGAAGGAAGATCCACCAAAGTTTACTCAAGGCATGTCATGCAACACAAGCTTAGCAAACCTAATAAAACAAAGGAGACAATGAATCACCCTGTTTACTGATTTGCATTATTTTTCAAGGCATTCTCGTTCAATTTATTTTAAAAGATTGTGCAAAAAAATAACACTCCAGTTTATTCATTTAACACTGACCACAGGTGTTGCTTTTTTCCATTAAGCTTTTGTGGATCTGAAACGCTGAAAAATGGCGTGAGTTCCTATAGCCCTATTAAATCTGCCCAGTTAATGCTTTAATTTCTCCTCCATTCCACTGAGAAAATACACGGTGATTAAGCGTCACAAGAAAACGGTTTTAGAACAAAAGCTGTGTTTAATGATAATAAGGGATGCAAAGGGGCGCGGCATGGAAATAAAAATGTAGTAGGGACCTTGATAAATTAAAAAACCTCATTTAAGACAGTTTTTTTTGTTATTTTTGATGACGTAAAGAAAAAGGATTGAAAATATGAATGTTAACATTGGTAGAACACAGATTATATTCTGGATGATCACACGCAGTCCGTGTCATTAAATCCACAGCTGATTGTGTTTGATCTGAAAGGGGACTATCCACCAAGCCAATTCAGATACAGCACAGATGCCCTCTCATCATGAAAAGAGGTGATTGGAGGTCAACTCTCCCCAGCTCTCCCCTGACTGGTGCAGGTCACATGCTCATATATCCTTGGATAGCTGTTAATAAGAAATATTTTTATTGATGACAGGTGTGAGCAGAGCTGAATTATCCCTAGCTATGGAATTCTTTGCCATTACTAGGTTCTTTTGCGTAATAGCTCTCTCCAGTAAGCCCCAAACTGGCACCTACCAAAATGACTTTGATTGAATTAATTCACTCCTTTCAAATCAGCAAGCCACATCCTCCAACTTTAAAACTGAGTGCAAGGGCCATCTTTCCCAAATGTTTTAATCCTGATACACATGCGGTAGAATTAAAAGCAAGACTAAAAAGACTGCAAACTAGCTGGCAATTTCTGAACCAGATGCCCTGTAAACCTTTAATCTGCACCCAGACCCGCCCCCACGTCCTCTAGCACACACCTGTGTTTTAAAGGACGCAGTGACCATTTTAAGCAGCATGTAGATGACTTTTGACAAAATGCAATGATGAAAGTTCAGCTGCTGTGAAGGCAGAAGGCTCAGAGTCAGAAACACTCTCCAAATCTGATCTAATCCATAGTCTATAATATGAATATCCCCTGCTTAAATGTTTAACGTGAACTGTGTCACATGACTTTAAAGCCAAAGAGGATATGAGACTGTATGACGCCCAGATGCGTTAAGCTCCTCTGCTACCATGCACGCCAGTCTGGAGGATGAACTTGACAGGGATGAGCTCCACAGTGGCTAAGCTGATCCGCATCCATCCTTTGTAAATCTGCAGGTGGGCCATGTGTGAGATGTTGATGTGAGGATGTGATGGAGTGTGAAGGTGGTGAAGCACAGAGAAAAGGCAAGAGTACCGTCCACTTCCAAATAGAACCTTCACAGGTGCAATGATAGTTATGTAAAATCGATTTTTTTGGTAATGAAAATAACTTAATGAAAATCAATAAATCAAATTATTGATTCTACAAATCAGATTGCCACACGCTGACAAGAATCCTACAATAAGACTGCCACACCCTGACAAGAAGCCTACAGACTGCCATACCCTGACAATAACCCTACAATTAAACTGCCAAACCCTGGCAAGAATCCTACAGACTGCCATACCCTGACAATAACCCTACAATCAAACTGCCAAATCCTGGCAAGAATCCTACAGACTGCCATACCCTGGCAATAACCCTACAATCCAACTGCCAAACCCTGGCAAGAATCCTACAGACTGCCATACCCTGGCGATAACCCTACAATCAGACTGCCATACCCTGACAAGAATCCTACAGACTGCCATACCCTGACGATATCCCTACAATCAGACTGCCATACCTTGACAAGAATCCTACAGACTGCCATACCCTGGCTATAACCCTACAATCAGACTGCCATACCCTGACAAGAATCCTACAGACTGCCATACCCTGACAACAACCCTAAAATCAGACTGCACTGAATTATTCTTAAATGGCTTTCTATGAGCCCTGTTCAACTATAAATATTCTGTACATTACAGTGTAGGACTGACCTGCACATACTGAAAGCATTGATTCTTAACAGCTTATAGAATTCCTTTCATTTGGGACCAATAGAACCGCTTCATGTTTGTGCTATTCCAATCAGGGACTCGCTCAATAGTTGTTATGCTTCTACAGTTGATTCCACAAAACACTTCTTACAGTTTTTCTCGATTGCTTTGGCACATTTTTTGAAACATGCTTAACATTCTCAAGACTATAAGAGCATTTCTCAAAACAGTTCATGCATACAGCACAAAACTATGGTTTAGCTGCAAAAAAATTCTAACTTACCCAAAGCAATTAACTCTTGTCTCAGAAGCAAATAATTCCACCAATAAATTAGTCAGTGCCGCCAAAATGAAAAATACAATCAGCATTTGACCATGAGAGTCAAAATACTTAGATATACTATCAAAATGTCATTGTATGTACGCTCCTGAGTCCCAAAATTCTGAATGATATTCTGTTCCAACTCTCAGTCATTGACTATCATTTTTCTTTAGCAAACTGATACTTATTCATGACAAAGACATTAGTTTCAATATTGCAAAGCTACCACTACGTAAAGTTCACTGGCGAGAGAAAGCACTCGCATGCACATTTAACTTCTAAAGTCTGAATAACATAAAAACAGCAAAATGGCAATATAAGAACAACAAAAGGCCAAAAAAATCATGTACTGTGGCAACCAAAAATGCAACAACAATGTATCACTGCAAGCTATGATACATATTTTTTAAACATTTTGACTTTGTTGACTGTTTTTGTTGACAATGTGGTGGCAAACATGCTGATCACATACATATATAGTTTTGGGTGCAAAATTATTAAAATGGGAGACTATATAATCTATTTTGACCAACAAGAAGCAACTGAAAATTGTGCCAAATGATGAAAATTCACATTTATGTGCTAAAACATTTGGGCATTTGTACGAAGCATTGAAAAATTTTGTTCTGCTGTATAGAAGTCACATTAAGCTGTGGGGATAACACGTTGTTTTGCAAACGTTAATTGTCATTTGAGAAATGCTCCAAAGCAATCGAGAAAAACTGTAAAATTAATTTATAGACATGACTAATCGTTTACCTTCGCAGTTCATACTTTCATAGTGATAAACTGCAGTTTAATGTTTATTTTCCTCCTGATCTTTGACAGTTGATTTGGAAAGAGATAGATGACTCTACCTCTAGAAAATGAGGCAGTGCCAAAAGGCATTAAGAATGTTATTATTCCAACAATAAAGCACAATGAAATATAGGTATATAGGGTAGCAAGAATTAACAAATGACCCCAGAGGGAAATTAAGGAGAACCAGCTCCAATATTGACAAATATGGCTGTAGAAACATTGGACAACAAAGCTGGAATATAATCAGTTAAACCACTAAACCCATGCAAGTGTTCCTTCACATTACACACTGGATTAACTTAGTCATAGAATTCTTCTGGGATGTGCATATTTGTCCCCAGTGAGTATCCTGGAATTTTATGTTAGACAATTTTTAATAATTGCTTAAATGCAACACTTTATCACAAGTGCAAAAGAACCAAAAATGCAAGAAACATAAACAAAATAAGTCATTACATATAATATTACTGCCACCAAAAAAGTCTTGAATAGTACATTCATGCCAAAAAGCTAGGTACTTGATTCAGAACTGGGAACAAAGTTCATAGCCATATCATTGTAAAAGAAACACGCAGATATGCAACTAAATTCATTATACGTTCAAATTAAATTTCAAAGGATGACAGTTTTTTAGAAGGTAAAAGAAAACATTACTAAACATATAGTGATGTCGAGTATTTTAAATACAATGTAGCCGTCAATTTCAAACTCTCCTCTCTATTTCACACTACATCAATATTACATCTGATGTCTTGACTTCCAAGACAGAGAGTAAAGGAGGTTTTCGAATGTCACATGCACCTCCGGTGTGCCTCTGCACTGATCCAGGCCACTCACAAACCCAGACAGTCAGACTCCTCACGCAGTCTCTCGAGAATCCTGATCAGAGCCTCCACTGTCTCTGTGAAGAAAACAGCATCGTTGGCAAAGTCAAGATTGGTAAATCTTTTCTCACCAGCTGCCTAGATCAGCCTAGACATGGGTCGCTAGACAATAGATGGAGTGTCACTTGATCAGAGATTCATCCATCAAACCTCAGAGCCTTTACAGCTGTTCTTCTCAGTTCCCAGAGCCATGTGCTGCAATTCCTCTTGATAATATCAATGGTGCCTTGCAAGATAAAGCGCCTCCTTCTGGAAACACCGGCAACACCAATACAACCCTCAGCAACCTTCAGGAGCTTATCACACATCCTAAAAGGATCTGCAAGTGCCTCACACAAACTGCATGCAAACTCATTAGAAACAGCCTGATCTTGGAGACTGGCCAGGCCCATCATTACTTTACTAGTAGGTGGTACCCTACTGAACCTAAGATGAATGGTCAGAGTAGCAACAACAAGCCTGTGATCACAAACTTCCGTAGACCCTGCAGTTCATTAGGATCCTCCAGCATCTTTCCACAAGGATGTGACCAATGTCCTTCACCACACTACCAGTATACCAAGTCCAATGATGTGACTCAGGGTGCTGGAACAAGGATCCTACAATCCACAGACCCAGACCTTTTGCAAAGTCAAGGAACATGTCCTCAGAGCTAGCCTTTTCAGTGCCAGTGGTCACATTGTGGCTCAAATTTCTGCCACGTCACTTGACTTTGTTCTGGTTAAATCCTGCTTCATTTACATATACAAATATTTATGTGGTGTCACTTGCTACCAGCTCCATCACCCTTTGCAAAGCAAGCATCAGCAAATTAGGTCAAATTACAAATGAACCTGCAATAGTATAACACACGACTCAAAGTAAAAAAAAGATAAAAAAATCCAATTACCCACAATACATTATCTTCCATGTGTATCCCTCACACACTTACACATTATTTCTGTAAAATGGAAGCCTGTACAGTTGTTTCACTGATGCAGCATTCTCTTCAGCACACTGGTTATGCTGATGAGACTCACAGAGGTGGTATTCTGAAAGACAGTGTCATCTTGTAGAACAGCACTCTGGATTTCATGAAGTCTCATCACATTGCAGGCCCTCGCCATGTCAACAACTGCTAACTCTCATTCTGGTGTAATTAATGGGCCTCTGCCACCAGAGAGGAGAAGTGGCGCACTCCTGAAATAGCACGGACTTGAATCAATGGGTTGAAGAGTACAAACGTCTGTAATAGTATGCCATGACCAGGTTTACACAGAAACAGTAAAGGTTACGATTGTCATACAATGTGGAGGATTTCGGTTATATACCCGTTTCCATTCGTGATTGCCACTTGCAGCATCCTCACCCTCCTCCTAGCCTCAGCCATACTTAGGCCATGATGGACGACATGGTGCACATTGGTGGCCCTAATCTCATTTGATACGTTCCGTCGCCGTTGCCTGCTCCTTGTCCTTTCTGCACTCTTCTCCCTCCCATGCCATGCCATGCCATGCCATGCCATGCCATGCCATGCCATGCCATGCATTCAGGTAGAGGTACTTCTCCTCTTGCTCAATTTGCTTTCCTGCTGCAACACTCAGGAAGACACCTAATAAAGGTTAGCAGTTGGTAATTAGCCACAATTACTCATGACTTGCACATGTAGAATGGGGTGGTGCTCATTTGCCTTGTGGGGAACTTTAGTCAGAAGCTGATCAGCAGCCCATCAAACTGTCCATTGAATATACTGCCCATTATACATTGTATTTAGCATGTGATTTACTGAACGACCCACTGAGTCGATGTGAATGACAAATGCATATTATTGACTGATAAAAACAGAACAGAGTGATTTGCAAAATATGCTTTACTAACTGCATGCACACTAAGAAACGAAACAGTTCTTTGGCCCATGGCATTAATGTTACAAGTTCTAAGGCTCTGTTATGGGAATGATGTTGGTGTTTTGAGAAATGCATTTAAGCAATGGAGGAAAAACTGTAATATGTAATAAATGTAATAAACTTCTGAATCTTAGCTTATGACCTAATAATTGAGATAGCATCTTAATATTTTTTTACTGATGGATGCTTCTTACAGGTCAGTCAGAGGACATGATAAAACTGAGGAGATTATGGTAAAATGAAGTATATCATCTTTATCAGCCACAATAAATTTCACTGAGCTTGGGGGGGTTGGGGTCGCAAATTATTAATATAGATCTTTTTTGCTGACTGGCTACCATACTGCTAATAATAATATTATCCAATGTGGTGAATCAAATAATTTGATTTTACAATGTTCCAGGGAAGTTTCATAAAAACACAAACACATACATTAATTTACAAATTGCAAATATTAGCAATGCAGTGAAAGGCATGATGGTAGCTTGAAACATTAGACCTTCTTAACTGGCCCTGTGGTATCACAATACTTTAAGATTTACTGTGTTCCCAAGATGGCTTCTGCAGCCCTCTTTCTGTCCTATGCTATAATTTGCCTTAAAATGAAATCAGGTGAAGATCTTCATCCAGATAATGTTTTTCTGAAGAAGTAATACGATTCATCAAATACTTTGTATCAGATTCACAAGGTCAAATACCACCTGCAGTCACCCTTCCTTTTGCAGCCACTAAGAGGTGCTTCACCAAAGTGGGGGTTTGTCTCAGAATGTGATCAGTTCCAGTTCTACACCACACAATGTGATGCAAAGTTCTTCCAATATACATATACATATGTAAATTTGTAATATATGTAAATACACAGCTAATTATTTATTTGTCACATATGTATTCCCAATCCTGGGAATACTACTACAACTACTATTAATAATAATAATAATAATAATAATAATAATAGTGTCACGTCCTGCCTGCCCTGTGTGCCACGCCCCCTCGTTAACCTTGTGTGAATTCCTGCTTTCGCCAGCTGTTTCTCGTTCTGTACTAGTGATCTTGTGTATTTAAGTCCGCGTTTAAGTTTGTTTCCCCATTGACGTAATGTTGTGTTGCTACTCCTTACCTGTGTGATCTCCGTAAATAAACCCTGTGTATCCCTAATCTATTACAATAGTAATAATACTACTAAAAATAATATATTCTAATATAACAGGAGCAATGTCACAACACAATATTAATTCTTTAGTCACAATAACTTTATCTGCTTTAATTTTGATGCCTCGGTCAGCGTATAGTATGGGCAAAGATTAGTAGCAGAATATAATTTCTATACTGAACACACAGACAATATATTTTTTTTTTGCGGTATTGAAACATGCTCTTGTATGCAATTAATCAGAAATTAAGTGGCGACACTATTAACAGTCTTTGCTCATGATGATGATGGATTTAAAATAATGATTACAATAATGATTACAATAATGTTACATATGTTACTGCACAGCATTCAATAAACACATTAAAATGATCCGAAATATAAACACAATCAACTCCTTGGGCATATTCCCTGCAGACTTAATTTTCCCAATGAGGCATGCATAGATCGTGGGATTAATTAAATAATTAATATAACATTACAGTAACCTCAGGCTGAATCAGTATTTGCTTCCTTAAAGAACTTCTGACTACCGCTGAACTTGGTGATTTTTTGGGCAAAGAAAATGCAGGTACACTAGCAAGCAAGCTGGTAGCAGACCTGCAGCATACTTTGTGCATCTATTATTAAGCAGCGATAAAACTTTAAAAGTAACAGAATTTGTTTACCACTGTGTTTGATTCACTAGATGTCCTCTTCTTCCAGTTTTCACTTTGTCATACTGAAGTTAGCACCCCACATCATGTAGACCAGGGGTGCCCAGTACGTCGATCGCGATCGAACAGTAGATCGCAACTGTAATCCGGGTAGGTGGCGCAACATTCAGATTTTAGATGTTAGCCTATCATCTATCCTCCCTTTGGCATTCACCACTTGACTGCCGTAAAGGGCGGCGAGTCTGCTGTTCCTTACATCTTTCTTACATTAGGTTACAATAACAACTATTTAGATCCCTTCTCTTGAAGATCACATTGGTCATATAAGCATATTTGGCATTTTTAGTGTAGGTAGATCACTTTGACATGGTCATTTTAAAAGTAGCTTGCAAGCCGAAACAGTGTGGGCTCCCCTGATGTAGACGTTCTATGCCAGCACTGCAGAGGCAGACGAGCACTTCTTGGGTGCGAGCAGCTGAAATCTGCTGGCGAAGTTGGCACCCAAGTCAGTGCCTATGTCCCCTGTAGCACTGGCACCCCTGCCCTGTAGGCTGTGTGTGTAAAACTAGCTAAGTTCCATATGAGGAAGCCAATTAGAAAGTGAGCACTCAGGTAAATCATTGTTGCAAATTTGAAATGCCTCCAAATGACTTTGTTAGCCAAGCCAAGGAAAACTGCTCAACCTTTTTCGTCTTCTAACATGCATTGGAGCTCCAGCAATGTACACTTCTGAAAACATCCTTCATATTATGATTAATTTCCTTTGCCGTAATTATACTGCTCCACCATCATGCCTTGTGGCCATCCACAGAGAGGCAGTGAAATGCTAAAATGAACAAAGATTTTACCATGAGAGGACAAAAAGGGCAAAAAATGTTAGCTGTTTGAATCCCAGGTGTGTTGTTGCTACTACACCCTTGAGCGAGGCACTGTAACTCAATTCCTTCCCTAAAATGCAAGTAGGTTACAGGATGATGATATAAGTACTGTAAGGATAAAAAGTTGCCCCAAACACACACATAAATAATATAAGGGAGACTGGGATTTGGCCTACATTTAGCTGTACTCAATAGCTATTGGCATTATTCTAACCTGAAACTCATATAATTATGTAACGCAGACAGACACAAATGTAGATGTACTGCTAATGAAGTTTGAGGCAAACAAAAAAATTAAAAAATGACTATAAAAACATGACATATAGCAGTACTGTAGTAGATCCACAGCTCAATGTACATTTTTAAGGGGGTGTTTTTATGATAGGGAATGTGAATCATTGGTCTCCATCAGGACTGCCCAACCCTGAACTCCAATAGGTTTGTGAAGCTGTTATAAATGACCCCTGCAACTTCATGTGTTGTCTAAATAATTATTCATATAGAGTAGGTTTTTATTCTATTACATTTATAATTACAAATTATTTGTCTAACCATGGGTATACTATATAGAATTGTATAGTATGTAGTGTTATTAATGAAATTATGTCAGCATGAAACAGCATGAAACAAATTGTTACATAACGTATTCAAACTCCAGTCATGTGTTCATCCAGGTAGCCTGAGACCTTAAAACATTTTATGAATAAAATGCTACAACTCTATGGTTAAACCTACCATAACACCATAATATTCAAACACCACCTAGGATCGATAAAGTATAAAGTACAGTTATTTTATCCAAATATTATGTCAGACCATGTCATAGTCCATTTTACTTTAAAAGGCCTCCACTACAGATTAACATCTGCCAGAGCGGTGGATGAGTCCCATAGAGTAAATCACATCCATCTTTATTATTATTATTATTATTATTATTCATCAGAACAAGGGGTCCCATCCTGAAGCACAGCTGTATGCATGTTCCAGGTGAAAAGGTAAAAGCATGATTAAATGTATTGTGGCACCTTGGCCAGTGGGCATTTCTTTTGAATGTATGATCCAATATAGATCAATCCATTATTTTCTTAAAACAGTCCAGCTTTGACCGAGCTAATGTAAAACTTTCTAGTTGCAATATGCTCAAGCTGTATTATAGCACAATGATATAATACCCTTGAATTGCATTTTATTTATTTGTTTCTTTATCAGCCATTTTAATTCCATAAAAATACAGAAAGAAAAGAACAAAATGTAATTATTAATTATTATTAAGATATAATGCAAGTATACGGGACTTCCTAAAATGGGGAGCAAACATAATTATAAGTGAGGGACCTATTATTAAATCTAGCCTCATAAAACCGCAGTTTTCTTGACAATAGTAGTTTAGCGCAGGAGACGCTCAGTTCCACATATAATATGACTCTCGGTTTTATCACTGATGGCACTGTGAGATGAACAATAAGCAGTTAAACAGGACAGAACGGATAAACCATCCATATTTATTTGTCCATTCCCCAAGGTTGGACTCCTACGAAATGAAAATAAAGGATATGTTCAGCTCCTTTGTCCTTAAGTGTTGTACCTTACATGTACTGAGCTCATGCACCTGTACTAAAAGAAAGGCGCAGCTTTGAAGATACAGTAAACTGAAAAGTTAATAATAACAAAGTAACAGTGTGACTGTAAGTCCAGATAAAGTTTGGGGTATTGAGCCTTCAAGATCCCTCTCATTGGTAAGTTGAATGTCATTATTTTTCTTTTATATGCACATTACAGTTCAAAAGTTTTCCTTGTTTTTGAAAGAACATCAGTTTTTTTTTCATTAAAATAGCATTAAATTGATCAGAATTATAGTTAAGGTATTATTAATGTTTGTAAAGGATGATTATAGCTAGAAATGGTTTTATGCAATTTCTACAAAACTGTGCAAAGGCCCATTTTCAGCAAACATCACTCTTGCGATCCAATAAGATATCATGTTGGCTGTTCTAATGTTTCAAGCTACCAAAGTTATCATGTTAATACGTTAATTCATAATTGGAAAAGGCTTGTGCAAATGTGTTAGCACAGGTGAAAATCATTGTGCTGTTTAAGGAAGCAATATAACTGGCCTTCTTTGGGCTACTTGGGTAACTAGAGCATTTCGTGGGTTTGATTATGGTCTCAAAATAGTCAAAAAGAAAAAGCTTTCCTCAAAAACTCATCAGTCTATTCTTGTTTTGTAAGAAGAAGGTTATTCCATGCAAGACACAACTGAGAAACTGAAAATATCTTAGCACTACTTTAAGGATGACAGACAGAGAAAGCAGAGGCCCTGATGCACAACTGTGCAGAAGGATTAAAACGTCGGAGTCTCTAGTGTGAGGGACACATGCCTCATGGCTGGCAACTTTATTAAATAATACCTGGAAAGCACCAGTCACATCTTCAACAGTGAACTTTTAGGCAGAATTTGGAAGTAAAAGCCATACAGTATCTGAGACTGGCCAATAAAAGGAATATATTACAATGGGCAGAGGATGGAGGATTACTGTAATAGCAGTCAATGGATTTCAGCTCTGCTCAGCTCTTGTGGGAGCAGCTTGACCGTATGGTACTAAAGAAGTGCCCATCAAGCCAGGCCAACTCATGGGAGGAGCTTCAGGAAGCTTGGGTGTGATTTCTGCAGATTCCCTCAACAAAATCACAGCTAGAATGCCGAAGGTCTGTGAGTCTGTAACTGCTGAAGATGGGGGATTTTTTGATGAAAACAAAATCTGAAGCACATAATTGTTATTTCAAGCAGAAATCATTATTTCTAACCTTGTCAATGTCTAGCTCACATTTTCAAATCATTGGGCAATTAATAGAAATTTTCTGTGTAATTCCAAACTCTTGAATGGTAGGATATATCAGTGACACATTTATGGAATCAAATACAATTAACATCAATAGGCAAACTAATGATCAAATTAAGTCTGTACAAGATTATATCAATTACATTTTAGTAATTTCGGGACAGTAATCCTGAAGCAATTCCATGGATACACAAGAAAAATTATAAACTTGTCAATGAACTGCAGTAAAATGACTGAAAAAAAGGCATAGCCCTTTTGGGAAACAGTTCAACATTAACTTATAAGTGGCCAATAATTCCTTGACACGAGGCTGTTTCAGCTGCTTTTCTCGTTATATAAGATTGTAGTGAGTGATTTTTCCTTATATTATCCAGAGAGAGAGGCATGTAATTAAACTGCAATTAACAGTAATATGTCCATTTTCCAGTAATTGCACAACTGATTTACCATCCAGATAACAAATTAGCTGACATTTTTTTCTTTTTTCCATCTCATGCAGACATGGGAATCAACTAATGGAGGTGTGGAGGTGAAATTTGATGTTCCAGAAAGAGAAATTTACAACTCTCATGCCCCTGGCTAAGTTTATCTTCTTATAAGTTCATCTTCTCAAACCTTTGCTTACTGCTATAGTAACATTAAATTTACGTAAAATTGTAGACTATGGCTAAAGTGACGATAGAAAAGTTTCTGCAAAGTTAGATTACTCAACATGCTATGGCAGTTTTGGACTACTGAAGACCTGCATTACATCACATTTGCCTTGGAATTGCTTATTCCACCAAACAAGGTGTCCGGCCAAAGGCCTTGTCCTGAATCTGCACCCGCCATATGAGCAGTCTTTTTATTTTTCACATATAGATGCACAAAATAGGTTTTATACAAAAGAAAGAATACACCTTTGAAATGTGCAATTCCCATAGCATAATGCAGTCTAGAAAGATTATTTTCGATTATATAACTGTACTATAGGCTGACTACAATCAGTCCAAAGCAAGCTATTATACAGCTGCTACATGTGGCGAGTGCATACGGTCAGCTACGGCACAGCATGTACAGTAAAACTGAATATCAGACATCCAAACACATACTCTTTATGGACAAAAGTACTGGGACACCTGGCCATTACACCCACAGGAACTTTTATGACATCCCATTCTACACCCCCTTTTCCAAAATAGTTGGGACGCTGTCTAAAATACAAACAAAAAAAGAATGCAATGACTTATAAATCATGTAAACCCATATTTAATTGAAAATCGAACAAACACAACATATGAAAGTACTGAAAATGAGAAACTGTTTTATGACAAATACATGCTGACTTTGAATTTGATGCCAGCAAAACATTTATGGTCTTGTTCATAACCTGGGGACTGCCTGTATAGATTTACTACATTTACATTACTTAGAGTAGAAGGACTTGCATATGTGTGACTTTGTAATACCTTCACAAAAGTAAGCTTGCCCCAAAGTATGATTTATAAAACAACACACAAATACTGAGTCAAAAAATGACACCCTTCATTGGCTCGTAGTATGAATATATCTATTTATTTTGCCCTGAAGCAAGATGATAATTTCCATGCTAATTATGTGCTCAAATCATTAACCTGGGCTAGATTTATCAAGCCGGCACACCAAGATTCCCTGGGGAGGATTATCAATGTATTGCACACTGCAGGAGCAAAGCCTGTGGGGTACATTTACCCTAACAATGGCCTATAAGACAAAACAAATTTACCACCATGAGTACTTGTGCTCAAAATCAATTCTGTAACCAAAACAATTAAACACTGGTATTTCTGAGACTGCACTGCAAATGAATACTAAGGTGAAATTGTACACTTCTTGGAAGCTCATATAATATGTTTTTCCTGAAGAGAGTCAGGGCAATGCAGTGTTGCTTGTACGTCATCATTCCCATACTGGTCAAAAGGCTGTATCTCCTGAGGAATTGCATTATAGTTGACTGAACAACCTGTCCCTTACTGCTGAGTATCTAGCCCCTTGGAGTGGCATCTGGGACCTTGCCTGTTTACTGCAGGCGAGCAGATGGCCCCCTGACCCCTGGTGCCTTCGATACTCAGAAGTCTGGGACTGTCTCCTTGACCCCACAGAAAACCTCTGACCATGAGATCTTCTGGTAGTCATTGGATAAGAGCTGGGCCACTGCCACCCCCCTCACTCTCTCCGGGGAACCCCTGAGTGTTAGCATTTCTGAGGCCTGGGAAATCATAAGATCTGCATGCCTCTAGTTCAGTTCCCAGGCTCCAGAAGGACTGCCCCACCCCACTGCAGAGGAACATCTGCCCAGAGCAGAGTACTTCTTAAGGGTTCGTGTTGCCGGGTGATGGATTGGAGAAAAGGAACAAAGCCTGAAGAACCAACCAATGATGTCACACCATAACAGAATGAGGAAAATGCAGATTTGCCCATGTGCTCCTTTTTGCCCTAAAGTGGCTGAAACCTGTTAACACAGCCAGCTTGATCTCATTGAAGTGAACTGACATCAGACTTTAGACCAAGTTATTGAAATAGGGTGGATTTTGTTCTTTCACAAAAATAAGAAATGTTTAATTAAAGTCAGTAAATGAAATAATCTCAGTCCGGCTTTATAGCATAGTAAAATTAATCAGTATTATATGATAACTGATTGCTTTCATCAGAAAATTCCTAAGGATTTTTATTAGATTATCAACTAATTTCCAATTGTTTTAGGTAATCTATACAAAGGCATTATTTTAAAATGATTTATTGTTTTTCATATGATTATTACACATTAAGGGCAATTTTGAAATGGAATTTAGCCATCACTCAAAGTTTTTATAATTACCTGACCTTTTTATAATTTTTTATATATACCGGTAATTACATAGATTATATTTATTTATAATTTTATATATACTTACATGACCTGTTTATGGAAAGTTTGCTTGTTGTCTGCTTCTTTTTGAATGACCCTATGTTGTATTATACCTCTCAGGCAAATACTGAGAAACTCTCCATCATAGTTTTTAACCAGGAGGTTAACCCTTTTAAATTAACCAGGAGGTTCATTTCAAATGCTACTGAAGGGGCCATAGCAACATGACAACACTGTGTCATGATTAGGAATGGGTAGGAAACATTTCACGGGTCTCTAACTTACCACAATACCTAAATCTACACCCTTGTTCAAGTCCAAGTCAATGACTCTAATAATTTCTGTTTGAGGTATTGGCATTGCATCAAAAGTATATTCCTCCCTGCCTGTCCATCCCAAGACAGGATCTGCAGGAACAAAAAGCTAATTAGCAGTTATTAAAAATGGGTGGATGGATGACTTTCCAGGTTGGTACGCTCTGCAGGAAAATATGGGTTACCATACCGTATAAGGTTAAATCCAACTGGCTGTTTAACAGAGGTATCCTGGCTCTGAATGTTACTGCAGGGAATCAGAGACCCTGATAAGAATTAATGTCAGTCTGACATAATCAACAGCAAAATTAATTTAAATCAGATGATCTTTGGGCCAATAATAGGATGTTAGCGAGCTGACCAAGATATATTGAGTTAATTACACCTGGAGTGAAAGCTGGCAGATTGAGTGGAGGGTGTGGGTCACGGGAGAGCTGCTGATATTACTTTGCCTGTAGATTGCTGGTATCCAACACATTTGGCAGAGTGCCAGTCAAATGCATGCTTTACAAACCCAACCTTTTTTTGTAGTCAAATGGATGCATTTGGTGTCTCAGGCCCATAAAAATTCATGAACACTGTTCCTGTTTCTTCAGCGTAGGTCTAAGAAGCAAATTTGCTACTGAACAAAGACAATTATATTATGATATCTTACACTCTATCTGTATTGTATTTATTTGACTGAAGTTTATTTTTTCGTCTTCTTGTGAGACATGAAATAACTTATTGGCAATTTGGTGCTTAATTACTCACACTTTTCAAACTTTCTTGGGTTGCTCTTAGATTTGTTCAAACATTCTCTGTATTTAGAAGCTCCAGGTGTGATATAGAATTTAAATGCCATACCAGTTTCCGTTCAGTTCTTTTATCTGATTAGGATTAACTTAACTGAAATAGCAATTTATAAATAACTTAACTTAACTGAAATAGCAATTTATAAATATATCATATTACAATCACATACTGTATTGAACATCTTTTACTTACATTGAGAAAACTGAAATTAATTTGATTTAGGAAGGTTTCCCTTCAACTACAGGAGACAACAAACTTCATACATGCATATCTTTACCAGTCTGTTAAAAAATACCTTATTGCATATCCCCTTTCAATTTTTATAGTTCTACCCAGAAATCTATTCCCCATGCTTCCAGACCTACATGCCCGGCAATCTCCTGACACCCTTTCCTTGTTTACACGGGGGTCATGGGACTGTCTAGAGCTGATATACATCCTCTCTGACTCGGTCCCTAACAGAAATATGCAAAAAGTTCCGAACTGTATCACAGTGACTAAGATCTGTATATGTATGTTTGTATAAAAAAATAATAACATGCTGTAGGCCTGGACTTTTATACAGTGAAAAGCATCTGCTTGAGTGTTCAGTTTTTGCAGATAGGATACTGGATTGCCCTCAGAGGACACTAAAATGAGCTGAACAGGGCTGTCACTTTGAATGAAGCTGTCAGTTTTTACTTCAGGATGACAAAGTGCCGCATTACATGATTTTGCCTGGTGGCACAGGCCACAGTGCAATAAATCACTGGCATTAGCCGTGCGAATCTGTGAACAACCAACACTGTCACAGCTGACACTAGTGTCCTGGGGCACATCCTCTGTAATTTATGTCATCTACTGAGAGGCTAATGGAGCTCCTCAGTTGGGTGATAAAATCCTTTTTTTATTTGCACTCTAGGGAGAGATATGAGACTAATCCTATTGTTGTTGTTTGTTTTTCTTTTCACATGAAGTACATGCATGTCTTACGTAGAGAATATTTACAAAGTAAAGTTAAAAGTTAAGGGATGACACAATTGGGATAAATTGACATGTTACATGAAAATTACATGTAAAACAAATTGACACCAGTCTCAAAACATTAAGTTCAACTCAGAGTACAAAGTAGACTGTGTACAGTATTTATCCATTCTGAGTATATGTGAAATTCTGAAATGCAACAACAGGGCAGTTACAAAGTCTATGTAATGCATTCTTCCAATAAGAAGTATCAGCATAAAATGAACATGCCTGTGTATTTTTGTGAATCTCCTCACACTGCAGACTTTTTTCAGTATGACGTTATGTGTTAACATCTGGCCCATAGCCAGGAATAAATTACATAGAATGTCCGGCAACCCTACGATAGGTCCCTCTGGGTAGATTTTGCCGTCCAGGCTAATTGTGTGGTTTGTGTTCTCCGTAACTATAGGATTAAAGATAACTTTCTCTGAGCCCAGGGAACTACAATATAAAACAGATATCGCGTTCTTAAATCCATTAAAGACAACATATTCTTTCATATACAGTAGCTTTGCTCATCTGAGCCATGATAAGTCCCAATAATTTAAATACGCTTTGATAGACAATTGTGAACACAGTACACATAAATACCAGTACACGACTGGCCACCATTATTTTCACATGATCATTTCAGAGCAGCACTGATGGCACGGTGGGTCAGTGGGCAGCACGTGGGCAGCACCATATCTCCCTCTTTGGCAGACTGAGTTCCAGGACTGCATCTGCGGCATTTGCATATTCTCCCATTTGCTCAGGTTGCTGTAGTGTCTCCCCACCAGGCACGTGTGGGTGGGGGCAGGGGGTTCAGGATGCCGGAGCACCTGCCCCTTTTACCCAAACTACCAAAATCCATCCCATACAAGATAAAGAGGGGCCCGTTATTGTGTGTGTGAAAGGCTTTCAGCACCTGCCTCTCAAAAAGTGCCTGCAAGGTGTCTCTAAATCCTTTCTGGGGTACCACCTGCCGCATTCTCCATACTCCCTCTGGGCTCACTGTGATTATGTGCTGTGGTTCTGGGAAGATGGATGGATGGATAAACACAACAGGGCAAATACATTTTAGACGTTCAACCCGGGTGTACTGCTACCCTCGGAGTTAAAAATAAAATGACTTACAATGATATATGATGACTGCGGTCTAGTACATTTTAGCCTCTGCTGCAATGGCTGGGTGTCTTCCTTCAACAAGCAGATAAAATGTATAGTTATATCAGGCTATGGAACTAGATAGGACAAGGTAAAGTCGATTTCATATAAGTGTTTACCGAAGTTGATGACTGAAACTATTCAGTTTGAGGTTTCATGCTGCATCTAATGGCTTTAGAATTGATTTTAAAGGATTTTCTCATGCCCACCATTATACAGAACCTAAAGTTTTTATTGGAATTCCATATGCTGTTTTCTGATTTACGATACATTTAGATTTTATCTTTTTCTGTGATATTGTTAATGCTACATACTGTGCTTCCTGAAAATGTTCAGCAATTATACTGCATATCTGCCTTTGGCATTTAAAATGCTCAGACCTCCCAGATGCACCAAGTCATATTCCTTACAATATGCAGAAGGCCTATGGCAAGTCTAAACAAAGAAATATGTTCATAATTATAAAAAGAAACCAGTAGTTCTGACTGGCTTGAATTCTGTCTGCTTATAGGAATTGATTGAACACTAACAAGCCAATGAAAGAAATCTTAATAAAAACACTTACAGTAGCTGCACTGTGGTGCGAAGCCATATATGAGACATGCTTGTCAACAAACCATGGCATTTTCCCAGATATCCCTGTTCATCCATTCGCTTTCGATCCACTGAGCAGTGCTGTCGATGCACTATTGCTGAAGCTGCAGGCAAAAACGAAAAATACAATAAAAAAGCCCTTTGTATCCAATGAATGCTGAAGTGTACTGTTTTCCCTCTGCAGAATGTGTTCTATCTCTAAGTTGACTTATCAAGCATATGTGCGTTGTGCAAAATGAGAGAGGCCTCATCAGCCATTCCTCATCCTTTTTAGGCATACCGTAGAATACTAAATCGTTTCAATCATGTTAATTGCTTCTAGGACAGTAAGTAATTTCTCTAAATTACAGATACTCCTTGATTCATGATGGGATCTGACAACTTGGTCATAAATTGATTTGGTCATAAGTCAAACATTATAAAGTACTCAAGTACAAGCACACACAGTCGAGTACAGTATTATACTGTATTGTGCATCTGGTTTGACTTTTTCTCTTGCTTGTTATTTTATATTCAATGGTACAGCATTAAGCAAATACAGAAATAAGCATTGCAAAGCACACCCAAACACTAAATAATGTAAGCAAAAGTGCCAGACACTGTTGTTTAGATATATGGACGGCCATGTTGTTGTTTGAACTAATAACCAACAGATGCTTCTCGAAAATAATGACTTAAGATTAATATATAAGTTAGTGGGACAGTGGTTGTAAGTAATAAATTGTGTATGTAGTTGTATTGTGATGCAGAGCAGGATGTTAGTCAGCTCGGGATCTCTGAATTGTAAACATAGAGATAACACAGAGGGGCATCTACCAAATTATCTGTGAACTCTTTGTTGACACACGACAGAAAAGGTCACGGGAGTGATGAGACACACTGTCTATAGCAGGGGGCTGGAGAGAGATCAATGACAGCTTGGTAGGATTCTTAGACTGTATTTATAGCAAGGGTTTACAAATAAACATTGTCCCATAGGATAACTTAATTGTTTAAGGTGTTTTTGGAGGCCTGATTCTTTTCCATAGCTCAGTTTCAATAAAGGGTGATCCCCACTCCACTCATATTCCTGCATATTCAACATTTATTGTCTCCCAGTATAATGCTCTCACGGGTAACATGAAATTCAGAAATGCTAGTGTCAGTCTCCTGCCAGAAGCAAGGCTAAATATTTTCGCTGCAGCCACTATTTACCTTGAGACACTTACTTACTTACTACAGCGATGTGTTGCTGCCACCAGGTCAAAATAAAAATTGCCTTGCCATGTTTTCATTATAACATACAGAGCTTCTAAAGGGACCCGTGCAAAAAATTTAAATGTCCAGACATTAGCGTGTGCACCACTTACTTTTGTGTGCGTGCCAGATAATTGCGCATGGCCAGCACACTCTTATCATTACTTCCAGTACCCAGTGGGACTAAACTTTTTGTTTTTATCAATAATTGCAGTGTGTCCATTTACTACCAATGACTGTAAGGCAGTGACAGCTATTTAGTTTTATAGTTAGTATTCCATTAATTCTACACAGGGACACTGTACAATGGAAACTGTTTAATTATCAGATAATGTATTTTTATACATATTTATTAATAAGTGCACTGTGTCAAATCATCACCAGTGACTGTAAGCAAGACAGCTATTGAGTAAAGTGCAACTGTAAACATTGAAATATTAATTAAGATTCGCTCGAAAAGAAATCTGGAAAACCAGGGGGTGTTGCTTGATTTTGTTGCAAAATAGTACAGCCGGATAAATGAAATATAAAGCTAACTTTACTGTGATGTTGGAGCCAAGGTTTAATGCTGAATCTGCTTTCAGGAATATGCTAACATAGGCTAATAGGCGGGATGTGCAAACTGATGCTGAAATATAATGATTCTTTTGACCTGAATAATTAATTTTGAGAAACGACGTCCAGAAACTGGGCAAATTCTATTTTGTCACTGTGGCAGCAATACTCTGCCATACCTTACATTGCTTCTGAGTCCCTAAAAACAAGTTTAAATTACCAAGACAACTGCATTTATTTCCTGATCAAAAATAGATTGCAGCGGTAAGGGCATTCTGTTACATCATTATACAGCTACAGGAACCGGGGATAAAATAAATAGGCATCATATGAAGACAGCAGTAAAAAAATTATACAAAACAAATATCCATCATTGTCATGGCATAGCGTATACTGTATATCTTCTTCTGCTCCATAGCATAGTCCCGGTGAAGCAGGTTTCCTGCTTACCTAGTAGTAGCTAGTAGTGTTTCAACAACCAAGGCTATTAAATTCATTTCCAGCTGAGACAAATGAAAGCACTAGAAATGTCCAGTTGAGCTATTTTTAGGAATAATAATCTTAATAGCTCCTTGATGGACTGGCATCCACTCCAGTCGGCATGCAACTTCCACTTAATATTGTATAACATAGCACTGGGTGCAGGTAAACAAAATATGGAAACCAGCAATTAACTAAAATCAATATTTTGCACAGGTGTTTTCTGCAGACGGTAGAAGTAATAAGCGATAGGTGAATGCAAATTTCTTTCTTCCGTGGTCTATTACAACTTATGTAATGCAACTCATGCACTGCCTAGTTTACCTAAACTCAAAACAAGCCCATTCCACAGGCCAGGTTGTAATTCTTTCTCTATTTTAAAAATGATTATTCTTATTATTTGTTGCTTTATGTCAGTGGTTCTCAAATCCGTTCCAGCTTTAGCCTATTAAGCACCATATAAGCCTGATTAAGGTAAAGTTGGAACGAAAACATTCGGGATTGAGAACCACTGTTTTATGTCATGTCCAGGTGATGGAGAAATGACCCAAAAACAATGGGTTGAAAAGTAACCTGTTGTGACAAGACCAAACTAGAGAAAGGAGCCAGGATGGGGAAAACAAAAGGAGCCTTTATTAAGCTCAGGGAAGCAAATGGGGGAAAGCAAAGGGGCCATGCAGGGCCAAACACGGAAGCTTAGGGCTGGGGAGGAAACCTGGCAAACATAGGGACCAACGTCAATGGCTGGACTAGGGAACACAGGACTGGGAGGCACTTTCATACAGGGTTGACGAGGGGGCAAACAGGTGGCAGCTGGAGTGATTCACACGAGAGCTGAAACAAGAGGAGAAATAAACAGGTAACAGGTGTGGCCCATTAGCCACCCTGGGCAGAGACTGAGAGGGGCAGGGAGGCAGGTAATTACATAACCTCTTGTAGGGGACTTTTATTTGGCGTTCACACAGAGCTGAAGGACACGACTTGTAAAAATGATAGGACAGATGACACTTTAAAGAAATTTTATTCTATAAATCCACTGGTTCCAGAAACAGGAACATCTCCAGTAGATGGAAAAATACCGTAGTGTGCCTCGCAATGGTATTCACATGAAAATGTTCTTGTATTAGAAATTATCTTCGTCCAGTTGCTATTTGTATCACTAACTGATGCATTCAAACTGAACCTATTTAATGAAAAAAAAAATGAATTGTCTGCAGACAATTTCTGATGTTCATCATGGTGTATTAGAAAATTTGACACGCCCACTTCAGACCTCCTGACTGTCGCACAGATATAAAGTTTTTAATTTCTTTTCATTGGTACAAATGATAGTGTTTAAAGTTCTTTTACCAAGACATTGACAAAGTACAGGTTAACTGTATGGATGTTAAAATATTTACATCGATGAGCAGTCCGTACAGTGTTTGAAAGTTTGGCATTCAATCATAATGCCCAAGAGAAGCACAGCAAGCCTGCTTTGCAAGACCCATGTCAACACTGCCCTCTATTAGTGCCCCATTGATGCCAGTCATTTCAAGGACTTCTTGCTGAATTGTATGTCTTGTAGTAGCTAGAGACTAAAAAAGTTACATTGTATGAGAGACGTTCAAAAAATTTCCACACTTTTATATTTTCATTGGAAACCGAAAACATCTTCTGCCGATGGCAAAAAAAGTTGGTACGATGCTGGGAAAATTGCATCGCAAAGGAAGGTGACTATGCAGAAAAGTGATGTGATTTCTTTTTGAAATAAGTAGTGTTAAAATAAGTGAGGAAATTTCTTGAACGTCCCTCGTATATTTCACTTCTAAAGTCAATAATTACTTTCAAATTTTACATTCATCTCAGATTAAGAATGAATGAAAGCAAAAATAATATGGTGATTTTTTAATTAGTGGTAAGCAAAATAAATATCAAATAATGCATCACTTCATTAAGTAATGGGTTACTACTGATTTTCACTATAATAATCATGCTATAATCACAATCATTATCATCACATATTTCCATATTAAATTAAACTGAATGTTGAAACCATGTAATTCAATATGATTATTATGGGTTCTTGTTCAAACATTCACATTAAAGTGACAAGCATTTATTATGCTAATCAAATTTTGAAGTACTATTGTAAAATGACCATGTATGATTTAAGATGATTTGTGGTTCTTACAAGGCCAGTAATATTCAGATGGAATACAGAAGTCAGGAAGACTTACTGTAGAATGCTGTTATTTGCAAGATACCCAAACAATGCAATGAAACATGTAGAACACACACATAAGGCACATATCTTATAAGCAAGTTTGCCTCAAGATATTCAGCTTATTTTTATATAGAACCTTTCACAACAACGTCACCCAAAGGCACTTAACAATTGCATGCCACTACATTGTTAGTACTAAATGATTCATGATACAGGCAAAAAAGGAAGAGGTCTGTTTTCTGGGGAAAATGGTCATGCGTTTATAAATGTAGGATGCAACACATGATAAGTATTACAATATTTGGAGCCCAATACCTTGACTTTAGATCAAAGTAGTGAGATGGATTCTCCACATTTGTATTGCAAACAAAGTTACTGTAAATGCTAGCTAGGCCGAATGGGAATATTGTTGGTAAGTTAGACAGTCTGAAATTTGTATTCCACTTTTCTGCGAGTGTGAGTTTTCAGTTCAGCCACAAGCAAAAAAGACTGAATTAGGCAGAGTAGAGCAGAAGTAGGTAGAATAAGATATTTGGGCTTAGTCTTAGTCTTTTGGTCTGATGGAAAGCAGTTAAATGAGCACAAAAAAGTGAGGCCCACAGAATTCTGGGTTGCGCAATAACCCTCAGTCTGGTTTACTTTTAGAGACCAAGGAATATGAAAGTGGAACTGCTTCACTGAAGCATAGATAGAAGCTGTCCTGTGCTGATGTGGTGCACACAATCGCCATCCTGGGGTTTATCATTCTTAAATCAGCCAGTCAGGTGTCACATGTCAGGGAATGCATGGCTGAGGCCTCCGTCTGATCAGCCTCAAAGTGGAAATTTCAGCCAAGCATTCCCCGTCTTTCCTGCTCTGTTAATGTGAGTTAGAGGTAACTAATACTGGCCTTCAGGGACACACTGACACGGGAGACACGGGGGTGCTAATCTAAATATCAGTATCTATAAACAGCTATCGTCCGATCCCCAGAGGCACACTTTCCTCTCATGCACCCTTGCAAACTTTCTCATAATGTATCTGGATAAATAAATATTGCCTTCTCCAGTGAAGGGCTAGTAATAGGTGCACATGTTTTCATTATAACACAACAAACCCTTTACCTTTAGATAAATATTCAAGTTCACTGACTGCCCAAAGTCTGAATATTAAAGTTTTCAGTAGCTGCTGTCCACAGTGCTGGAAGAACTTACTTGACCTTTGTTGTTTTTTTAAACAGAATTTTGAGTACTTTTTTGTTCCTGAACAAATGACACTTCATGGGCAACAATAAATGAACACCAATATGGACTAGACTATACCAGTTTTATGTATACCTGCTACTGATAACCACACAAACACAATGTTGCTGGATATACACGCTGACTATAACAATCATTTTTACATGACTGTCACTGTTAAAATCCAGGCCCCATGCCCGCACATGCACACATACATAAATTCAGTTTCCAATTTGCATTACGCATCACCGTTTGGGACCTCATAATTCATCGCATACATCCAAGGATCATCTCATTTGATGTTATTCCATAACGGTGAATTTGAGACCAAAGCACTTCACAAGTGCAGATGGATTCACGTAAATTATACTTTTGATTATAACACAACATTTACTTCATTACAGCAGTTGCCATCTTGACCAGAATCTTATTATCCTCTAATGCTTCAATGTGGCACAATTACCTAATTACATATTCATATGCTCTTGTTGTTCTTGCACTGCAAGAGCTCTGGGGCAGGCTTGCTTAGTTTTGAAATATAAAAATAAGGAACAGGAATTGCAGTCTCTCTAAATGTCACCAACCCAAAGCTACCCTAAGTGCTGTATGCTAACCATATGCTAGGAGACTTTGAAAAGTCTTTTTTTTTAAAGTAATATCTGACACCCTCTCACATCTAAAGACAATGTGTTATCAGACACTGCCTGTTTCTGTTGCAGACTATGATTTTGTAAAGATCGTGCAGGGTAAGTTTTTGCAAGACAATAACTAGATTACTTTTGAGATAAGAAGAACAATTATTATTATTGTTTTGTGTTGTGTTGTGTTGTGTCGTGTTGTGTCATGTTGTGTTATGTTATGAATATGCCTATATTTCTCATGAGCTGTGACATGGGGTAAGTCCCCAATGTATTTTTTTATTAAACCTTGAAAATTCTGCTGGGGATGAGAGAAGACCCATGAGTCCAGCAACACTAGTTGTTCTGTAAACCACATTAGGGAGATACATGTTTTACATTAATGATGATAATGCTAAGGATAAAGTTTTGATCACCTATTTATCTTACTAGGTAAAGGAAAAGAATGCAAATTAATATCTTCATGTAAAGTTTTGCTTAACCTGGTATATTGTCTGCGCTCCTAGACAGTCCAGTCAGCCATTCATTAATCTTATGCTTACTGAGCACAGGAACACCCTTCCCAGATGATACCACTGTCAAAAACTTTGACAAATGACAAATATTGCTACAATGACACAACGGTTACTAGGAACCAACTTATACTACATACTGGCCTCAAAATAGGTCAAATGTGATTTTTTTTTTCTGGAACCCCCACAACACTGTATGTTTTACGACCATTCTGTGTCCAAGTGAATTTCCACAGCGCTGTGGTTTTGTCGCAACGGAAACATTTATTTGAGTACCAGAGCTATTGTTGTCTGACAAAAAGAATCCTTCTCTGTTATCAATAGTGCTGACTACCCACAGCCAAGTTTTTGGGCTGGAGGATGCGTCATCGTGACAGGACCTACCCGGCGGCAGACATGGCCTCAGATCAGAATGTATCTCGCATCAGCCCTGGCCAGTACATTTCTGGTCATTCTCCATAGTTTTGCTGCTGCACCTACAGACTGGAAAGTACTCTGCAACAGCTCTCTCTGAGCAAGTGTCTTAAGCTGAATTCACTTTAATGCAAATGAATGCTCTAGGGAGTCACAATGAGGACATCTTTGCACATCAGTACCAGAATGTCAGGATGAATTTTACATTTCAAAAAGGAGAGCACTGAAAAAATACTTCTTGTGGGTTTTTACTTCTGAAGGTGCTTGTTATGCAGACGGTTTCTGTTTAAAGTCCCAAGGCAAGTAGTGTCACTACCACAACGTTATTTTATCCAGCCAGCTCCTAAAGACAATTGGCTGTTTATTTATCCAAATCGTTTGGATATTTATATCAGAAGCTGCAGAATTTAGTACATATAGTGAATGTTGTGATGTAGTAATATAGTGATGTAGAATATGTAGTAATGTAGTGATGCAGAATGAATGTGCATCCCTCAGGTTTCTCTTTTACTCTTCCTAGAATGTGGTATATAGAGTATATTTAGTGATGCAATGTATGTAGTATATGTAGAACATGTAGTAATGTAGTATATGTAAAATATGTAGTGATGTAGTAATGTAGTGATGTAGAATGAATTTGCATCCTTCAGGTTTTTCTTTTACTCTTCCTAGAATGTGGTCTATAGAGTATATTTATGTAATGTGTGTAGTATGTAGTTCTCTTTTACTCTTCCTCTTAGATCGGGATGAATAAGCGCCATCTGTTGGTGAGTGCATTCCCCTGGGTGATGTACAGCAGGTCAGACAAGGGGTGCAGAAGCAAGAACACAGGGGGCAGGAGCAGTATGCAGAATGAGAGGGGGAAGATAAATGTCAATTAAATACCAAAAGATCCCTCCCGCCCACAAAAGGCCAGCTAATTTGTTAACAGTCCCAGCCAGTCAGAGGCCTCTCTGGCTTGGTTCCTTAGGGCGTGCTGTGTCTTTAAGACCTGCACTTGACAATGCACAGTTTATACTGCAGTTGTAATCAGCATTACTGCCACAGTCTTTGCTGCCACCTGTTACTGATGGACTGCAGATGATACTGAATTCAAGCATTCATTATTAAATGCAGGGAAAATTGCCACCTCAGATAACAGACAAGCCATGCCAAAAGTTTTGGGCCAAAACAACTCCCTCACCTTCTCAAACACCTTACAGGGTCTGGCAAAGTCTGGGTAAGAAACCCTGGAACAGGCTATTGGGCACAGAGAGAACAATCCACTTGTAACTCATCAGTGGATCAAAACCATCCCAGGTCAATGTACTCAAAACTATAAAACAGATCATTGCCATGAGAACAATTACTTGAGCATGTTGACTTATTTTGGGATGTCCCACACTTGTATTTTTTTCACTGGAGAGTCTATGACAACAATTACCCATTTCTCAAAAGCAGATGCATTTTTAAACAACATACTATGTATTTAATGTCTGCCTCTTTCTTGTACAAATTGTACAACTTTTTTAAAACAGGAGAAGAGCTCAGCAGGAGCCTCGGGCTGTATCTTCTGACCTTGCTTATATCCCTTAATTGCTCATTAACAGCATTATTGCAGATTTAACTGGGAAGAGGCCAGACTCCGGCATGGTCTAATGGAGACTTTTTGCACCTAGAACATGTTCAGCACAAAAGTCTAAAGCCCTGTCATGCAGTCATTAGTAAATGACATGTATATTTAAGTACTTTTGTGGAACATGGGAACTACTTGAAATCAGGCAGGTTAATACAATTAAAGTGATTCTACTTCTGCTTGGAAAATGTCTCGTTTTTTACTTGCCTTGGAAAATACTCATCGCACTTGTTCAAAATTTAAGCTTCATTGAAATTTTCTTAGCCTACAGTACAGATGAGATTACCTCCATATAGTCAATATATGTAAAGGATTAAGAATTAATTTCTTCAGTTACTAGTGACAGCTGATTCCCGAAGTGCCCTCCCATCACACATCACATACTGAGACCATCTCACCATCTGCACCAGCATACTCAAGAAATGGAGTCCAAAAGATTTTGTTTTTCTTTTGGAGGATGTTGGTGGCTAGTAGTGCAGAGAATCTTCATGTAGTGTACACATGCCAGAACTGAACAGCAAGCTTATTACAGAACCCATAATTAGAGTCCTGTTAATTAGAGGCATGCGAAAGATTTTGCAATGGTCGGAGTTAATTCCACGGGAAGGATCATAGTATCGGGCTTGCAAATTGGCAGTGGTACATATTGAAGCAAACAGACACAGCTGTGCGTCCAACTGTGAGGTCACACTCTTTATACCCTAAGGTGCCAGTGATCTGACGCAGCCCAGTGACAATCAATAAGACATAGCCCATGTCATTGGCAAGCATATCAATCACTGAGCTATAACCTCTAGACTTCACATTAAATATGTAAATGCAAATTTTTCAAAACTGCTTGTTTGACATCTCCAGTAGTGGTGCTGTGGTGAGGAAACCACGGTTACTGCTGGCCAGCATGGTGATGCTCGCCTTTTGATTGTACGTGGTGTATGATGTCTAATTAGGAATTCTATCTCCATCACTTTGATAATAAAAAGGCATCGAAATGTAATTCCCTGCATTTTGCTGTAGCATGCGGTGTTATCATTGTCATCAACACTATTGTCCATTACTGGTACTAGCACAGAAATGCCCCAAAGCCATGTCTCTGAGCCATTTTTTGCGGCTGCTTCACGGTTTTCTCTTTTGAGGTATTACATGTCCTCCAAATGATTACATTCGATAATATCTTTAGATGACCAAAATACATTTTCCTGAAATGCATCTCTGATGTGGCTTCAGCTAATTCTGAGGTTTTCCCTTTAACAATACATTCTGCGTTCTTTTTATAGCTGTTAACAATCATCACCACATCTCTTCAGTAGCTTAATGCTAATAAGGGGACACTTGTGCACGAAAGGTAGGAAAGATTCTGCTTGATCGGGAGTTTAATGAGAACTAAAAGATAAAATAAAATAATTATTTCAAAACTGATATGTCAATTAGCCATTCTTATTAGGACAGTTACTAACCTAAAATTATAAGTCAGGAATTTTATTAATAATCCTAGGTCACTCAGTCAAGATCCAACAAAGGCTAGCTGGCTGACTGTCATTAATTAGAAAAGTTTTGCACAGGCAAGAATTTCTATACAGTGTAATACTTAGATATCCAGTCCAGTGTCTCTGGGCTGCACCTCACCAACTGTCTTCCGAAGGTGTAGTCTTGCATTGTGTTTGTTTTAAATATTATTTAGGACTGGTGCTCAGTTAATGTGTAACATCTACCATTACAGATGTGAATCTGTTGGCTAAACATAGTGGCTAAACATGTGTCCTTTGATACAAATCACACATTGTAACACTAAGGAACCACATATCTACAAAAGAATCAAATCAGATTCTTTTTCCTGAACAAAAGGTGTGATTTTATTTTCATTTTCAACTCAGTCTTACCACACCAATTTACCAGTCTAACCATGCCTCCAGCACAGGAAACTAATTACTCAGTATACTGGCAGTGTTGCAAATATATTAATTTATTCCAACCACAATAATAATTATTATTAAAATATAGATTTCGTTTTTTTGTTATTGTTTAAAATCTATTTCTGCTTATATATGTAAATTGTAAATTTGTGGTTTAGGATCAGCTAAAAGACACAAAGAAAATCTTAAAACTACTAATTACTATACCTGCACCGCCATTAACATTATTTCATAACAATATACAAGTGCAGTATACCTATAACTTTGCTCTTCATAGATTAAATAAAAATGCATGATTAGGGAATATAGCAAATATCAACGTCTGCCTTTGATTTTGCAGATAATTGCATTTAATTCATTAGTAGTTTCAGTAGTAAAATTAATAATGAACATGGCTATGAATTATTTACTTAACTGATGGAACAGAGCACTTTATTGGTGTTTTGGCTGAAGGCAACATGGCCCTGCAGGAAGCCTGATATTGTTGTTCATATTTTTTGCCACAATACCTCCTCTGGGCCTCAGGGGGATCCATTGTGTTGCCCTGCAGTGAAGTTCTGTACTAACATTATTTGCCTGCTTTGTACCATTGAGCAATAACATTTGCAACGCAGACTGGATCAAGTTCTTTTACAAATGTATAGGTGATGGGGTTGGGGAACAGTGTGTTAATTTACTATGATCTTCCTTCCATCCATCCATCCATCCATCCATCTTCTAATCACTTCTCCGGTACAGGCTTTGCAGGGGGGCTGAAGCAGGCAACAGAGGGCACAAGAGATGCCAGTCCATTGCAGGGGACACACGCGTCCTGTAGCTCACAATCACACACTGAGCAACACCAGTTACCCTAACTGCATGATTTTGAACTCAGAAGCAAACCAAGCTACTCAAAGGAAACCCATGCAAACACAAGAGAAAGTGTAAACCCAAACAAAAAACCTGGAAATGTGAGCCACTATGCCACCCATCACTGTGACCTTACTTTTTTTAGGTTCTTTGGGTTACAGCAAGTTCTCTTGAAAACCACATTGAGTTCATCACAATTGTGATGCTATTGTCACAGTTTTTAAAGAAATTCTGAAATACCTCCCAAGATTTCTATTGTGTTATTTGTTAAGCCGACCTTCAATTCAATTCAGTTTATTTTTATATAGCACCCAAGATGCTTTACATGGGTGTGTTCTGATACATTCCTGCATCATTTATACAGAATAACTGAAAAACAGGGAAAAGGGAAGACAAAGAAATTAAAGAAACAAAGCCAGATGACAACAGAGGAGAGGAAGCAAAAGTTCCCAAGAAGGGACAAAAAAACTCTGGCATTCCAAGGGCAACTTGCTGTCCAACCCTCCTGGGCATGCTAACATTATAGAAAAAAAACGAGTGGGCTTGCTTGCTAAAAGCAAGGTGTAAACTGTGGCCAAGGTCAAAGCCAATTCTCCATGTTTAGTGGGACAGATGGAAGGCTGCACCCACAATGTTACAGTTCGTAAGTGACACCCACAATGTCACCCTTCCATTGGACTGAACCTGGACTCCAGCTGAGATGGTACCCACCCAAGACACCATCCAGACATGTGGGAAAGCAGAGAGCATGGGTGATCAGAACATGGAGACACATTAATGGACAAAGTTGATAAAAATGGCATGTACAGCAGCACCAGCAGCCGTAGTTACAGGGTGTTAAGCGGAGACCGATCCGGCATCCCAAACATAAGCTGGCAAACTGTTCCAGGGGAGCTGCGTTCTGTGACCTTAGTCATGGTGAGATATGCATTGTACATTTTTACACAATTCATTTACACTTTTACTTCATATGGTGCAAAATCAAAAACGACCTTCAGGAATGTAGGTTTGCAGGGCTGCTAATTCACTTTATTAACACTATGCCTTTTAGCAGACCAGAGACAGAGTCTGTATCAGGAATTTTTTTCCATATCAAATCTGGAGAGCAACCAAGCGTTTTACAAGCTTGCCATGATGATTTTTTATACCACAGTCAGCACCGTTTGCTGAAGGTAGATCTGTCTGACAGTGAAGAAACGTATTCCAGCTCGTTGCTTTTTTCAGGCATTTACCTGGCAATTTTCCACAGAAAATAGGTAATTAAAGGGACCATGAAGTAACATTAAATCAGCGCTGTTAGTCCTAAACGTCTCATATCGCTCTCCTTTCTCAGCTTCTGCACAACACTCTGAAAATCTCCATCTCAGCTGGCCAAAGTAGAGGCATCCAGTCAAACAAAATATCTTGTACGCCTGAAAAGGTGATGATAACGGTTACTGCACTGATTATTTTTTATCAACAACAAAGCAAGCAGAACATACAGTATATATGATAATATGAGCGCATAGTTACAGCTTTACACCCAATATTCTCTTCTCTCTTTAATCTCACATTTAAGGCTTTAACTGGCAATGAACATACCTTACCGTCTATTTTTCAGCACAACAAGCTAATAAAAACGTGTGCGTAAGTCAAGTTGGTAGCATCAAAAAGCGTAACATCATTGCTATGTGCCATGTCATTTGCATTGCAAAGATATGCACACAAAAATGGTGAACGGGAAGTGTAAAGGTGAAGTGTAAAGATGGTATTACAGATAACAAAGCAATCGTAAATGTAATCTCCCAGCAGTTCATCCCAAGTTCAGCACAGAATAAATGCTTTGCTTTCAAAGACAGTTTTTTGTGCAATTATTTGAAGACTTTTATAACTTCTTAGTATTACAGTTAGGGATCTATCTCTATTTTGTGACGGCATTTCCCCTGTAATTATTTTATGTGGGGTTATGGTGGGTTGGTACAGCAGCTCAGTGATTAACACTGTCACCTCTCACCTGCAGGGGACGGGGGTGTCAGTGCTGCACTGACAGCGTGTGAGGACTTCGTATATTTTCCTTTTCTTGTGTTGTCTGATACACATTCGTAAATTGAAATTATAAATTGCCTGTTATCTGTGCGATAACAAATATACAAATATACAATGGCAGCATAGTACTGTTGTGAATTTAATTTTTTAAAAAGCCCCCTTTCATTGTTTAAAAAATAATAATTTAAGAAACTACAAAAATAACTGCAGACTTTCAATAAAAAATATATATAATGAAAATGCAACTTCCATGTTCACCACTAGACTTTGAATTCCCTTTCCCAGGGGCATCTCACTGTAATCAGGTGTAATCTGCATTTTCTACTTCACAACAAACACAGGCAATACTTTTGGTCCCCCAGGGCTGCAAACGGTTCAACAGTAAATATAAAAACACCCCCTGGAATTTAAATGAAGAGCATCACATTCTAAATCAGTGTTTTATTTTTTTATATTTAAACTATATTTCACACAGATCTTCCAGAACACAAACCTCAGGGTTCGACACAACTAAATTTGTGTATATGGTATTAAAATCTGTCATTACAAAGACAGTTCATTTGCATCTTCATCAGCTCACTTTAAGAAAGATTAATTAGCCTTCTTTTAGTACCAGATTAGGAATCGTGAGGATCATAGGCGGCCAAAAATCCCCACAAACACAGAGATGTGTCTGTGCAAACACATTTTCCAAGGCTGATCTGCAGAATATCTCTGCAAACAACTGCCAACAATGCCAATTGCTTGTCTTTTCTCGTGGCAGCTTCACTTGTGTAAGACAGAAATGTGCATCGATACATAGTAAATATACAGTAAGCATTTATGAAAATAACACATGAGCACATAGTTACAGTGCAGCTTTTCACACTATGTGAATGTCTCAGGTGAAACGTCTTTCGCACATTTGTGGATTGCGTTACATTTGTGACTTTCCTCATATTTGTTTTAAAATTCTCGTCCAAATTAAGTAACATCTGAAGTGACTGTTTCCCAAAACCTTCAGATTTTGTTTGGATCGCACGCAAAAACTCACAAACTTTGTGATGTTATTTCTAAGTATGACGGCTGTGCCGATATTGTAATGATCCAGCCCGTTCAACCCCCCTTTGTGCCACACCCCCTCGTTACCCTGGTGTGAAATCCCACCGGTTACCAGCTGTTTCCTGTTATTCGTAATTAGTCCTGTGTATTTTAGTCCGCGTTTTAGATTGGTTCCTCGGTCCGGTCATCATCGTCTGTACGCTGTCTGGTGCTGTTCCCTGCGTATATCCAATAAATCCTCGTTCACCTTACCTTTTATGCTCCCGATCTTCCTTTTCCGCTCCGCACCCGGCAGCCGACCTGACATATTACATTATTTATTTATAGTTTCAATAATATAGCAGCAACAATAATAAAATTGAAAATTCAAAAACAGCAGCAGTGTAGTAATAATAATAATATGATACGTGTATGGTGCTTTGTGTAGGTGAAAAAGAGCTATTGACTACAATGCATTCAGTGAAATCAGTGCTACAATAATTTTGTTAGATAAATGTGCATCATTGAAAGAACAGATGTGAGTGCATTTTCCTTTACAGTGCCTTCACAGTCTAGGGCCAGTGCCAGAACTAAGGATCAGATGGATGTTTAAGCGACATCTCTGAACTGCAGGAATTTGACCTCATATGAACATTCATGTGCTGAGCCAAAGGTTATGAAACAGGCACATCAGTCACATGATCACTGTGAGAAAGCAAAGGTCTGAAGGAGGGACAGTGACAGTAAGAGTTACAGTTGCAAGGGAATACAAGCTGAATATACAGTGAAATCACTCGATAAGTCACTTGACAAAACCACTTGAAAGTCACCCGACAATATTGATGAATCGCTGGGTAATACAGTGAAAATTATGTGAAAATAAATTATGAACACCACAACAATGAACACCACCCGATCATACCGTGAGAATCATGCAATAATATATGTTCACTCCATAATATCTGCGAATATACTGCCAATCACCAGCCTTTAATCATAGAAAGCGATAATACCTTGAAAATCATTCCAGAATATCGGCGAATATATTGTGAATCGCCAATAACCATGGAAATCACTCAACAACACCTTGAAAATCATGGGAATTACCGTGAAAACAACTCGATAATACCATGAGAATTACTTGATAATACTGTGAAAATCATTCGATATAACTGAATATATCGACAAATAGGAACTCAGTATGAACTTGATATAGCTGAATATATTGAGAAATATGCCGTGGATCGGCATGAGAATCACTCCATGAAAAATCACATGAACATTGTCGTGAAAATCACACTTGGCACAGTCAGTGATTGATAGTACTGTGAGAAGAGGCTCTCCTCATCGCTGCAACACCTCGCTGGATAATACAGCAAAAATTACGTGAAAATAAATGATCATGTGATTGACACAGTGCTGCTGTGTTATGGAGTGATATCATGGAAACAACAGTGAACACCACCTGATAATACTGTGAGAATCACACGATAATCACTCCTCTGTGTTTGAATGGAAAGTACTCAAATTCATACTCTGCCTCACCTGCCTCCCCTGATCACACATGCCTGGAATAAGATGCGTTTGAGCAGGGAAATCTGCAAACTGTGTTGCAGACTGGCCCTCCAGGACCGCAACTGGGGATCCCTGTTCTGGATATTGGGGATGCAGCTTCCCTCTTAGATCTTTCAACCTAAAATCTGCAGCCTGTCAGAGTTATATAATAATTTTGCAAACAAAACATACTGACACAGTAAGTAGTAATACTATTACTTCTACAACAAATAATATAATAATAATAATAAAAATACTTATTATATTGATTATTATTATTGTTGTTGTTGTTATTTCATAAACAAAATATCGTTTTTTTTTCTCATACACGCACATACACAACCCTCATTACTGGTTTTAACATTTTTTATATTTCATTGGGTTGACTTTAACTTTGATTATGGCACACATTTGTCATGGCATTGTTTCCACAAGCTTATGCAACATCTCACTTGTATTCATTTCGCACTGAGATCTTCTACTGATGACGAATGGGTTGAACCACCCCATAACGTCTTTTTCAGTACATCGGAAAGATTTTCAGTGGGTTTAAGGTCAAGACTCTGCAGTGGCCAATTTATGTGTGGAAATGATTCATCATGCTCCCTGAAGCACTTTTTCACAGTTGGAGCCCGGTGAATCTTGTTATTCTCATCCTGATGCCCATGCTATTAGGGAAGAAAAATCCATTGATGGGATAACCAGGCAATTCAGTAGATTCAGGTACACAGCAGATTTCACTTTATTGCTGCATAATGTTGCTGAGCTGTGTTAATGATGCAGTCATTGGGTCTTAAGTACTTGTTGATTTTAATTCAATCGGTGACTTTTTTTTTGGCCAGGCAGTGTATGTAATACATACTCCCTGGAATAACCGCTACACCGGATTCGGCCAGATTAGCAGGTTCACAGCCTCTACTGGGAATCACCCGAAGTGCAGTGCAGTCGCTACTGTCTTCTCAGCAGTTTAGGAGTTTGCTGTCTGCTGCCATCTATACACTTTGAAACAACAACCAAGAGATGCATTGTAGTACACAGAAAGCCATTTATGTTCCAACAAACAACACAATGTATTCTCATGCAGTCAATGATTCAGGATGAGGGTCTAACTCACAAATATTTAGACGACAGCAGAAGAATATCACAGTACAAGGCATTTAAGTGCTTTCTCCAGTAAGATTAGCAAATAATAGAGTTGTTAAGTCCAAGTAGGGACTATGCTACTTTACTTTGTGTGAAGCCAATAATCTAAATATCACCATGAAATATACATTAATGTGGTGTGTATTTTGTAATGTTAAGAAATTATTTTTTACTGTGTGATGTAGTAGTGGATCCTGGCAAGGGCAATATGACAGATTGCCCAGGATGGCATTTTCTGAGAGGGTGCACCAGTCGATGCCGACCTGCCACATCCCCATGCATGTATTTGCTCTGTGATTGGTTACCATCCTGTCCAGAGTGCATCCCAGCTGGGGATCAGCTCAAGGACCCCCCTTAACTGTGCTTGGAAGTTGGATGGACCTTCAGCGTTTTCATAATAATTTTTTATAAATGTCATCAACCGCATCTGATACAGCTACTAATTCTTTATTATTTTAATTTATTTAAAATGATTTATTTTATTATTTATTTTATATCAATTGGCTTTTTTTAAGTCACTCTATAAAGCTCTCAGGAAACATCAAACATGAGGGCACCAGTTAATCTCATCTAGCAGGCAGCGACATCACCCCCGTCAGATTTGGATCAGGAGGAAGAGGAAAGACAGATGGTGGACCCAAGCGGGCTGCAAAAAGAAAGATCTGAGGGCCCAATATTGCCAGTAGGTTCTGGAATTCTGGATGAGTCCTGCTAAGGTATTCAGCTGTTAGCTATCCTTGGAGAGACGTCTGATGTCGAAAGACCTGAAAAAAATCCGAGTTGCATCACTGATGAGGTGTCCAAGAGCACAAAGCGATGAGATGTATAAATGGAGCTCCGATACAGGAGAAGAAATGCCTTGAAAGAGGGTGGAGGAGTGATTGTTGTGTCAAAAGGCTCACAGAAAACACAAGGGACCAAGGTCTTATCATTCAAGCCACCGGTGGGAGACCCACTGCACTGTACATGTGATTTTGTGAAAATAAGCCAGTTTATTAGAATAGTTAGAGTCTAAACAGATTCCAGTGCTTTGGTGCAAAGCAAAAACGAAAAAGAACCAGATGCATTTTAACAAATGTCACATGCTATAAATTTCAATGATTTCTGGGTAAATCGGTATTATAAAAACTTTTCATTCTTCATACCATCCCTTACGAAAATGAACCATGGTTTTACTATGGTTTTTTGGGTAACCATGAGTTTATGACTATGGTTTTATCAT
>JAODKL010000107.1:25254266-25269109 GCA_026780765.1 Petrocephalus schoutedeni
CTTATGGGTTTTTTTTATATATATACCAGACCATTGCAGTATTTTATAACAGTATTTTAGTGCTGTGTTTCAAAACAGCTCATATTTGATTGGAACATAATTGCCTTGCACTTTGGTAAAATTCATTGCTTTTGTACTTGCAAGGAACAGGTCAATCTATTTCTCCCGGGTGTGTGATATTTATGGCAGCTTTGACAGAATCTTTGCGCACGCCAGCTGATTTAATGAAATGGCATTTACAGTGCATTTCCTGTCATCGTGTGTGACCGGACGCTTAGAGGCCCTGCCGGGAAAATGCTGTACCACACCGTCGCTGTCAGCCGACTGTGTCTCAGTGAAGGCTATGGGACAGCAAGGATTTAATGGCAATCTCAGCATTGCTGCTGCAGTCTGACCTTGACAGCCTTTGTGTGCTATCTGTGCCATAGTCACTAATCTTTAAAGAAAGGTACTCTGCCACAGAAGTGATCAGTAGTAGCAACATGGGGGTCCTTGGGAAGAATAACATCTTATAGCAAGAACAGAAACCATTTAATAATAATAATTAAAAATAATTAAGAATAGCATATTAAAGAAAGGAGAAACTTTTTAATAACAATAATAATTAAGAAAAGCAAGAACAGAAACCTTTTAAAGAAGGAAAATTAGGTTTATGAAATAGATACTGGGACCACATATTGCTAGAGCCTAACACACCCTGCATTGACTGGATATACAGGTGAATTATGGATCACTAACTAATGGCATCAATTTTATTTTCCAGATCAGACATTTTCCAAAATGGTTCATAAAGGCAGTTTTGAATATGCCCTCTTTATTTAAAATTCCATTCATTGCTGGAAAAGTGAAACGCCTCTCTCCAGGCACCCCCACTTTTCGATGTCTGGTGTATTCACCTTTGTGACGTAGTGCTACTCCTACGCGTTCACTCTTTTCCCTTTGCAAATGCACGGCATGTCAGTGCAGGCTTCTGGTGTGATCCTGCTGCTCTTGCAGACTGTCAAAATCTTTGAGTCCTGAATTATTATTTTCTTCCTCCTGGACAAATTATAGTAGATAACACGTGCCAGAGTAACATACCGATGATGTCACTGGCAGAGAGCAGCCAAGTGAACTATTGCAAAAGTAGAAAAAAAGCCTTTGGTGAGGCAAGCAGAACATAACAAGTTAAAGGCTCCATCAGGACTGTCAGCCCTGCAGTAGCTTATTGCTTCTGTTGAGCGAATGAAGATTTCCAACCTCTTGTTGCAATTTTTTTATCGGTGAAGTGGAAATGTGCCCCTGGTCCTCAACTCCCCCTCCCACCCTCGGCTGCTGTGCTTCATAATAACCCTTCATCAGTGCTGCAGTGTCCTGGTCTTCAAGCAGGAATTATTCCCTCTCAAGCCGAGAATTGTTACTTGCTAGAAGATGAATCTAGTGATTCCTCTGAAGACAATCAAAGCAAGCCACTCTTGAATCATTAAATCATTTTGTGCATTTGCCGTAAAGCAGGCACACAGCACATAAATTCTTAGGGTAATATGTGTTACTGTCAAATGAAATATGAAACATGAAAAATGTAATCTAAATGCATTAACAATCGAGCCTTGCTGAGAAAGCCATATGGGGCAGTAGTGGTGTAATGATTAGGGATGGGCCCATATAATTAAAAGGTTGCAGGTTTGAGTCCCCGATCCGCAAGCACCACTGAGGTACCCTGAGCAAGTTACGGCCCCCAAGCACTGCTCCCTGGGTGCTGAAATAGCTGTCCACTGTTGTGTCATAATGTCACACATGGGTTAAATGCAGAGGACACGTTTCATTGTTGTGTTGACAACTAATCACCTTTCATATAGCCATAAAAAGATGTCAAGAAGCCACATTATGGTCTTGAGAATATAGTATGTGGTGTTGATGTTCATTGTAACCATCAACCCAACAGGAATACTAGCTGGTATTGTGATTGTTAGAATCTGCTTAGCAAACAAATGACAGAGTTAAATCTGAAACATGCCTATTTTAAAGTAGCAAAACAGAAGTGCCCATCACTGCTGGCAGGGACATTATTAGCTAAGGAATTTGAACATTTTCTCTCAACACGTGCCACAATGAAAACAGGCCTGAAAAACAGGTTCTCATGTTGTGATTTTCTGTGGGGAGCTCATCATGGCCACAAAACGTTAATGCATATTTGTAGGAAACGTAAGAACATTCCAGGAGTGAAGGAAGGTTGGCTCAGGGAAATGTTGATACAATGTGACAGTAACAGTTCAGGAAGTGCGTGGCTGCATGCGTAATGGCAGAAAACAATGGCATAGGGCAGCAAAACACGTCCACTTGTCTCAGCAAGACAGCAATCAGCCTTGGTCATTTCAATTGTCTCACTGCACATTATTCGGTTTAATTGGCGCTTTGTTCGGGGTGTCCCCCGCCTCGTGCCCTGAGCGTCCTGGGACAGGTTTCAGGCTCACCGTGACTCTGCATTGTATAGGACTTTGCATAAAATGATGGATGGCAACAGCAGGCAGCACATCTGTCTGGGGGAACAAGCTGAATGCAGCTTAATACCCCCACAACCTCCTAGATCATGAGCTGTCTGACCAACAGGTAACAGTTTTTGAGGCTCCATGAATGTGTGTCACAGATAGCAGTGGGCAACACAGGGGCACCACAGGAAATTGTCCTGTCTGTCTGCCTGTTCACCCTCTACATGATGGAGCTGGTGCAGGATTTCTGGTATACCAAAGAGCCTCTGAGACCATTCACCATACTGAGGGAGGAAGTGTAGTGGTGGTGGTGCAGTCCTATCAGTACCTGTATATCCACTTAACAGGACAGCACGTAAACACACATGATCTCATCATACATCTAACATCATACATCACATAACTATGCATGTTTTAACTTTAACTGAACTTCCTCTTGGGATTAATTATATTATATTATATATACATATACATATATATATATATATATATATATATATATACACACACACACACACATATATATATATACACATACATACATACACACACACACACACACACACACACCCTTAAGATATCCTGAACAGCTTCCCGGAAAGATCGCTTAGCAATGAACTTGCAGATCATGAAAATGTACATTTCTCACAGTAGATGCCATGATGCTTAAGACGCCAGTATGATTATCAGCGGCCACAGCAAAGAACGGTACAGTGTGATTAAATGTCCTTTCAGCATTTAAATCACCCCACAGAACTGCTCATCTGGGTAATTATTTATACTTTCTTCACATAGCTGGCAAACATTACAGTAATTTATAGAATATTTCACAGTTAACATTATATATTAACAAAGAAACATGGCATACTACTACAAGCAGTGTAGTAGTATATAGCACATACTCTGTCAGATGCAACCAAATATTTTTTGTGGTGAATTTTTTGTGAATCTTAGATCATATAAAATGAGCATCCCAGTTTGTTGTAATTTATCTAATTACCTAATTAGCATGCATTAAGGATGTTCTATTTTGTTTTGAAATTACACTTAAAATTTTATTTCCACAGATAGGTATATTCCTACTCCACATATCTGAAATAAGTGTAAGCAACAGAGTACTAATGAATAAAATTATAGCACATAGAGAAATGTATAAGTAAGACAGGTATAGTCATAAAAATAGAATAATTACTGAGAGAGAGTATTGAGAAGTGGCTAGCTGATGTGGCTACCATAAAACTTTTTTCAGATATTCTTAAACTATCCTGAATATTTATCTTTATTTGATACTTAATATTCAGAATTCTATAGCAACAATACACGGTAAGAAATCATACTGTCTGGCCCTCAGGGACAAAAAAAGATGTGGCAAAAAAGACAACACACACTCACATTTAAAAATCCCAGCTTGGCAATCAATTCCCCACCATTTAGTGTGAGTGAGCCCTGCTGATGTGGCAGCTGCTCGAGATTTGGGAAGGGCACTCAGTGCAGAGGCTGCAGAATAACAACAGGCGCTTTCCCACCGAAGTTCCGGAACCTGGTTTACAAATCCCTGGGCATCTCGACCTGGAACTTTTGTAGCTTTCACTTTCGTGAGTCGCTTTACACCTTTATGCTAAATAAGCACGGAAGACACAATAAGATCATAGGTTAACCTTCACACAATTTCATACGAATTGACACTGCCACACCGAAACAATGGAAGGTAAAATACAACAAAATTCCTGGTTCCAGAAAAAGGTTCTGGAAGTTCCAGCAGTGAGAAAGTTCCTAATACGACTGGGCTGTTTGTCCTGTCAACAGCACATAACCACACTGGCACCCAGGTTACAAAAAATGGAAGGTAAATGTCCAGAAAACCTTACAAAATTTGGAAATCGCACACAGGAATGATAAGCACCTTAAATCATTAGACATGGCTCTATTTCAAAAAATAATCTTTAGCAGCAGAAATTATTGGGCTGCGGCCTTGTTTGATTTACAGTCAAAACACAACTTTCACCTAAAACCAACCTCAAAGAAAAAAGTAGCAGATTGAGTGAGGCTGGGTGAGACTTCTTGCTTCTCAATATGTTCTTATCCTAAATCAAGTATCACAAGAACACATTTATTTTCATTAAGTTCCACTATAAAAGACAGGCCACGTCAAGTTGGGCCAGTCAGAATGATAACTAACTGGAAATACTCTGGTACATCACAAACACCAAAGCAATGCTTTTCCACAACCTGTCTGGAATCATTTATAATCATTTAGCTATTCAAAATAGTAACCAATATAGAGATGGATTAGGGGGTTGATAGCTATTCTGCGCCATCAAGTTGTTTGAATGCATGGAGGTGCTGGCTGAGGATAGAGATGGTCTCCCTGGCTGTGTGGAGCTGGCTTTCACACCAGGAGGTCAGGCATTGCTGGAAGATCTCCACACGCACCCTGTGGAATTTCTGTATCTGAAATTTACAACACAGCAGTTAGGGAAGTGGTCAATATCAGTAATAATCTAAATAGACAATGACCTTTCGGGAAAATTTTAGTTTATAAATTATAATATCTGTGTTATGGCCTGGAATGGTGCAGATGGAAAGAGGGTGACAATCCACTTGCAACTCTGAGATAGAAGGGGTTTATTGATAAAAACTGAACACCAAGGAAAGAACCACTAGATAAACGGGATCACAACGGGTCAATACTAAACATAAGAAAAAAAACAAAACAACAATAAACTAGCATACTAAGGGGAATCAGGCACAAAGGGAGCAGAATTAGGAGAGACCGTCAGAGTTGCACACAGCACCAAAGCACAATGACTAACAAGTAAAACAAAAACAGTACACTAAATACACTAATAACCATACTAACAAGGGGCAGGTGTGGAACATAAGACATTCAATCAATCCAAACATATACTAGCAAAAAGACACAGGTGAGGTAACTAACACTAATAATCACAGAACAAAGGAACTACATACCTGAAACTAAGGAGACACCAGGAAATACTACTCTAGGAAATTTAAAAGGAAATAAACGAACCTAGGAGGCCAAACCTAGGCCAGGAAAACTAAGGCAGAAAATTTAACGAAACACTGGGGAACAGAAAATCTGTCGAGCTATGAGGTGACCGGGAGAACAGGAAAAGCACACTGGGGCTGAAGGGCAAGAGAGAGGGAGGAGGACAGGATGGCCAGCAACACCTGCTGGCCAAACAGGGAGGAGTCACAAAGGGCAGTGTCGGACGGGCACTGACCTTCACAATCTACTTTAAGTTTTAGCATAATGTAGATTATTTAAGCAGGTAGGGGAAATGGACAGATGGATGAATGGAATTGCCTGTCACATACCTCTAGTCTGGCAATATCAGAAATGTGTCTGAATTCTTTTTCAGTAGCTTTCTTAATTTCCTCCATCTAAAACCGAAATAAGATTTTAAAAAATGACACTGCAGGCATTCTTTATTCCTCATATAATCATATAATCATAAAAATACTTCTAAAATGACATGTCTGCTAATATCATGAACCAGACTGTCTGCTTGGGTTATGGAGGATACTGCTGACCCCTACTGGTCAATATAGGAGTAGTATCATTTAAGTTACATCACATTACATCCATTGGATTCCTATTTACTGAGATGAATTATGCATGAATAACGTTAGTGCAGCACTATTTTTCCAAGTCGCCAATGAAGAGCATAATTAATTTTTTCCATAGCTCTTAGCAAAAATTCTAGTACTACACATGGTGTGGTAGGCTCAATTTTGAAGATTTGCCTACAGGTATGAAAAAAGGTGATTAAATTTGGAGAACACAGGGAAGCTAGGCAAAATTAATCAGAAAACCAAATAAGTAATTTAAATGGTGGAAGAACATTTGCTTTTTTGTGCATACACTTACGTTTGGTTTTTTATCTGACTTGGCTTTCTCCAGATTTTTACTGTTCTGCTCCAACTCGACCAGCTTACAGGTTCGCCGAAACAGCATTTCCTGTGTGAGAGCATAACAAAACAACACTTCGAAAATGACCAATCAATAGTACCGATAAAGAGCACAGATCAATAACCCTGATCAAGTGACGGATCAGACTGCACTGCATAAGTGGGCAAGGCACACAGAGGGGAGTGCCCCTGTAAACAGCATTTCTCCTCCCCTTGTTCTTTTGTCTGGTTTTTGTCAGCTAATTAAACAAATCATGGTGCTGCTCTACAATCCCTTTCACATTTTTAAACCATACTACATACAGATGATTAGGTCAAAGAATCCTGCTGCAAATTACAGAAAGTACAATACGGACACTGTAAAGCAGAAGGCAAGCGCAGATCTCCTAGTGAGGTGAAGACTTGTGTTTCAATCCCTTTCACCTGCAACAACACTTGTGCTCTTGCTCAGCAGCCTTCTGAACACATCTACAGCCCTTATCTTCTGACAACCAAGATGCTTCTCTGAACTCAAGCACTACCCTGTTTTCCCCTCCAGTCAACCTCTCCTTCATTGTCATTTCAACCCTCCTTCATTTAAAAAAAAATATATAAAAAATTCTTCCCTGACATCTCCATGCCTTCCTCCAATGCCCATGTCAGATGTATCCACTCGCCATCCCAAATGAAGCACAGTTAGAGTCACGTACGTAGAATTACTCTGCATGACTGTGTGTGTCGTTGTATGGTGCTCTTTGATTAACATACATAGACAAAAATGCCTTTCACCTTTTCTGATTCTTGGTATCGCGAATCCAGGTCCAGCCCCAAGCCAAGTGTGTTCAAGTTGTTTTCAGCAACACATTCAAAGTTTTTCTTCAGAAAAAGATGAAATTGGAATAAGGTGTTTGTTCAATTTCACTGAATCTTAATACATACAGTTTTTTGCTTGGAACAAAATCCCTAATATTGTGCTCAAAAAAGTCCATATAACAAAATATCAAATACAGTTGGTATTTTTACCAGTCTTAAAACACAATAACTTCTTCAAAGTTCATTTTCAACCCTGACAAACAAACAAATAAAAATAAAGATGTCTGTCACGCAGTGTTAGTAATAAATAAGATTATTTAAAAAATAATAATTTAAATAGTGTCCTGGAGCACATAAGAATAGAAAAAGACTTTTAAATATATCTTGACCATTAATGCTACTTGACCCAGGTAATTTATAGTCATATAATCTACTAATATTTAATTTGCTCCTATGGCCCATGGAAGGATTACCACCACACTGTATAACTAAATAGTAGTCTGCTTCAGCCTAATGATCCAATTTATAGTCATATTCAAAGTTCCTCTCTCTCATTACCTAGGCTCTCATTTTTATTCTAATTCTTATCTTATTTTAGACTGTATTCTATCTTTCAGTCTCTGAGGGGATGTACAGTAATATTATTCGGTATTTCAATAACTTTGAAATTCAAGGATTAATTTGGTTTATATCCGTAACACATCTGGGCAAAACTAAACCAGAGACTTTCTAAAGCACTCTGTGTGAAGCAGTCTTTTTTCCTTTTATTAAAAAATATTCTTAAACGCGGTGCCAAATCAAATGAAACTAATACCGAACATGTTTCTTTACAGTAAATTTCATTATCACATATTCAATGCCGGTCTTATCTGACATGTATGTAAATGGGCTAAACCCATCTTTAAATAGGTAAATTATCACAGGTAATATGCTCTCCTTGCACTGGCTGTGTCCAGGGAGTTAGTCCAAATACATGTGGCCCAGTAAGCTGGAGTCTCTAAGTTGCCCCTAATGTGGAATGTATGTGTGAGGCATACCCCGTCAAAGACAGGAATTCCATGCAGCTTCTCTCCTGCCTTGTGCCCTGTACTTCTTCACTATGATCCTGTACTAGATGAGTGGTTATGGATGGGTGGATGGATGGAACAAGTTGATTTTTGCAACATATAAACTCATTGTGTACAGTAGCCCCATTATAGACACGCTTGTTACTTTTGAATCAGATTATTATTAGCAGTGTTTAAAAAGTATTTTAATGGATTGCATTGCCGACCAAAAATACGGGAAATGAAGTCGTCTCAAAATATGATAAAAGGAATTAACTGTGTCAACAAGCACACTGGCGCTAAAAGCCGTGCCTTGTTTGCTCTGTAAAGATGACCTTACCTTAACGATGTTAATAATCTCTGACAGCTTTAGGGATAATCTGTAAGGAAATATAGATGCAGCCGGAAAATCTAAATTATGCAAGCTTCATAAGTATGTGGATCAGTGCAATGCAGAGCGCTACAGCTCCTAAAGCTAAGCTGCTATTACCGGGAGAACTTAAAACGTGACCCAGAAGGGAGATGGAACAATTCTCAAAAAGAAAGAAAAAAAAAAGTGTTCATTTTCAAGTATTGAGCTTTCACGCACAGAGGCCCAGAAAAGTAATCTTTAAAATCCTGCAATGGATATTTAAAAATTTATATACATAAATCTCTTCACCCTGCTACGCTGGACACAGGATGATTGCTTAGTCTTACTTTGAAAAGGCTTTGGCTGCTGGATCTTCGTCTGGCCCAACTCCAAGATGCAGAGTGGTTGAAAAATGTCCACAGGCAAGGGCAATGTCTACAGAAACAAGAGGGCACCCAGAAAAGAAGGTTCAGCAGGACTAAATGTAAAACAAATCATGGAGGATGCGGACATCTCACTTACTTTGCTGTGTCCTCAGTACGTCAAGGAATCTCTACGGAAGAAGCGGCAAGGATGGTTAGGATTTAGGTCCATCACGGAACCAATATGGAAATAAAGGTCTCTTCTGAAACAAAGATCCTACTTCTGCTGTGGCTTTGGTTAATCGTGTGAGAGAAGAGTTTCCGGCTCTCTCATTCTGGAAGAATTCATCAACGTCCTGCAGGGAAAAAGTGAATGTGGATGTATGAAGAGTCAATGGAAGATGTAAACCTATGATGCTACTACAGCCAGCTCTGCTGTTACTTTTGCACTGCTCAGCTGACGTCTATGCTGGGTGAGAAGTACCAGCAGAGCTACCTGGTGATTCTCCTTCTTTATTTCTTCTAAAGCCTGGCTGAGGCGGTTAAGGATCCCTTTTCGCCTCGTCTGCCCACCAGGTCCCTAGCTCAGAGAAAAGGCAGCATATCAGTGATTCATGCCACAGCAGCACGAATCAGCAATCACTACAAAGCCAGACACACGAAATTACATGGTGTATCCAGTAAGGATACAGAGGTGATGAAACACAGAAACAGAGCAGTACACAGTACAGATCCTCTAGGATCACAATTTTATTAATCATTCTAAAACATGACACGGTACCGTGTGGCGCGTCCGTTTATGAAAGGGCTACTTTCCTCCATCACAATCATCATTGACTTAAAAGCCACACTTCTAAAACTATGTTGATCTGTGGGAGTAATAATGCACATTCATCGTACAGACGTAATAGAGACAGCAACCAGTTCCGAAGTCGTCTCCAACATCCCGGACTAGATGTCAGATTTTACTCGGTAACAAACCACAATAATTGCTTGTGAGCATAAATGATTCATAAGCTATGTTCTTTGTGAAACTTCCCCTGCCTACTTTCATTTAGGTGACAGTTTCTTTTTAAGTGCCTATAAGACACTAAGAACATTTGTTTTTTTATTTGTGCACAATTGGATGAAAAACTGAACACTTGCCTTGTCGATCAAAATCACCCCACAGAAGGAAGGATAAACTATACCTGTTTTCAGCACCAATCCCCCACACTGGGTGCCCACATTCCACTTCCTATTGCACATCACAGGCTGGATCAATAGGGCACCTTTCAGTAACTCCACCCACTTTATATTGTATAGTCAAAGCCCTTCAGTTACATACTGCAGCTGCTTCTTCTGGCAGCCGTTTTAGAAGAGGCTGGACATAAACCTGGGTGTGACCGAGACACCAGTCTCTGCCCACCTGAGTGTGTGTAAAGAAACTCCGCAAGGCCTTGTTCTTGCCCAGCGTGGCGTGTGACACCACCAGCTGCAGGTACTTCTCTAAGGCCATGCAATAGGTTTTCCAGTCCTCCTCCAGCCCCAGGAGGCCTGAAAAACAGTCCCAAAAAATAAATTTGTTTTGCTTAAATGAAAGGTGATTAATTAATCAGCAGTATTTGTGGGTCGAGGACTCAAAGCGATCTTTCAATTAAATATATCACACTACTGGAAAGGCTATTGTCTCCAGTATGAAGACTGGACAATAAAGATATCCAGCTTATAATAATTCCAGATGGCACGTAATTACTTAGACATTCCCTTAAATTAAATAAAATGAAGAAATTGTTTTATCTCACACATACCAAGCTGTTTAATCATTTTTTCCTGCGCGTTTGATTGAAAAACACAAGGTTTTGCTGGCAAAGGTGGAAACTGTGGGGAGAAACATTAAAAGATAAATCAGAATTATTTATCCTGGTACCACCGCTTGGCAACATGAATGCCTGCCTACTCACATCCCCGTTAGCATGAAGGAGTAGCTTTCTATGGCAGCATAATCATCATGCAAAAACCACAGCAGATGTAGGACAGCCGTACTTGCCGGCCGTGGGTAAATCCACTTATGTGGAGGTATCTCTTAAGGAATTCCATGCCAAGTTAAGATCAGTAGCAAATCCCTCAGGACCTACAGAGGAGCGCGGACTTTGTCAGTTACTCGTAAGCTTCGAGGGATGAGAGGGGTACTGACTATAATCCCTTGCAGCTCGGGATCCCCATCCGGCATTAGCAGACACTGCTGGAGCCACTGGAAATCCTCGAATTTCCGGTCCACACGATGCTGCTTGCTGCTGGGAAACTGCAAAGATGACAGAAAAGGAAGCAGCATGCCATAATAGCTGCACTGCCAATGGCCGGCGCACATAAGGAAACCACATTTACACCAACGTAGTTTTGAAGTCAAATTCTCATTTAAAACCAACCAGATTTTGCACATTTGACAGAAATACAGAGGAATACGCTTACTGTGTGATGCCCCCTAAGGAAAAGGCATCTTTGAGTAAAACCAGCAATGCAGGGAGGCGTTTAAAATTGAAATGTCATTATGACACTAAAAGAATATGCAAGCGTGTGAATTTGCATGCAAAGTCCCATTTTCTTACCTCTTGGGATCTGACAATGAACACCAGTGAATTCTCGTTTGTTACAGCTCCAGTTACTTTGATGCTGGAAACACTTAGATTAAAACCCGACACCGGAACTTCAGGTGCTTCATCCTGCAGCCGGCGATTTTCATCATTTTAGGGACATTATTAAAACTGTTTGATAATTATAGAAAATATTTTGACAGCTGGATCAAAGAATCATCAAGCAAAACTAAAGAAGGGTGGTAAATGATATGCTCATTTATGCATTGCTGAGAACAACATTTTAAATGAAAGGCTATTCGGCTAATATGAAGAATGAAGAAACCAAAGCCTTTATATCTTTAACACAAAGCCACTTGATCATGAGTAAACCTCATTTATACATGGCTGAAAAGCAGAGGACATAAGCACATAAACATTTATATAGATACACAGATAGCAGTTACTTTAAGATGGTGCAAGAAAATGTTTAATCATATTAAAAAATATTTTTTCAATATTTGTGTTGTTTTAAACAGCCACTGAAAAGCAAAGCATCCCAAAATATGTCACCAATAGCATACGCCACAAAGAATGTGCACATCAATAATACCTAAAACATCTGGTTTCACCTTACCATCATCTCTGAAACCGTGACAACAGTATGCAAGAGTTTTCCCACACTGGGCTGCAATTTAAAGATTCCAGGATTTTAAAGGAAATTCATTGCAGCCTCCATCTCCTTATACAGACAAACATAGAATTAAGAATTTCCTTTGGAATCAGTGCTGGGATTTTCTTTGGTCAAAGTGCATGTTCATTCCACGTGAAAGTTGTAAAAATTGTTGCTATGGTAATGCTTCTCGACCAAGGCTGTAGCTGCGGTGTGTTACTCTATAACTAACTCAGACTACACTTTGAAAGTGTTCTGACATGCAAAAGAATGACACCAGTTTACACTAATGCAAAATACAGGTGCAAAGTGGACAAAGTCACTGTATACACATGCACACAAATATACCACTGACTATATAAACACTGATTAATCATTACAATGAAAACTGATAAACAAAAAGGCGTGACTAAACTTCTTCGCAGAATCTGCCACCCCCTTGCAGGGGCGGCCCTCATAATTCTGGCTGTGTTTGGGCCTGCATCCCATCATCAGAAAAATCATAAATGAACTCCTTCAAAGGGTCTTCCCCGATGTCAAAGAAGCCGTCGTCAAAAAAGTGATGCCATTCCATATCTTCGCCTTCTTTCTGCACGTGGAATCCCCAGAGGTTTCCGGAATCATGAAACAGTCCATCATCAAACTGGCTATGGAAGTCCTTAAAGTCAGGAAAGGGTTCCCCAGTTGTGCCCTCATCCTTGCCCCCCATCTTGTGGCCGATCTCCTCATACCTCTTGTGCTTTTGATCAGAGGAGAGGACCTTATATGCTGCACAAAATGAAATGGTGAGGTTTCATGATTACTACAGCATTAGCTGCGACTGACCGGCTGCACTGTAAGAACAGTCCACGGTCCAATGTACTGTGCCAATATGAAGGAATTTGTGTTTTACCCTTTAATTTGAATTTCGCGTTGCATTGTGGGGGCGAGTACACCCGTTAAATGTAAAAAAAAAAATCTGTAAAAAATAGATAATGTACTGGTCATTTACTACCAGGACATTATAAGTTTTTTTACAGTGTACACATTATTTGAATGGGTATACATGTAGAATTTACCATTTGTAACAATAAAAGTACCAACTTGGCTGATTAGTGTCATCAGATTTAGAAGTGATAAAAATTCCACAGGCGTTTTACAGCCCGTCAATAGCAAACACTAAGCCGAGCACCTAATGCATTACTACAGACACACAGTGCCATTGGCAGAGAGCATGTCCATTACTTATTCACTACACAGGCATGCTCACCTTCAGCCACCTCTCTGAAAAGGGCCTCGCTGTCGGGATGATTGTTTTTGTCTGGGTGGTACTTCATTGCCTTCTCGTAAAACGCTTGTTTTATTTGACGGCCCGAGGCTGAACGCGGCACACCCAAAATTTCATGGTAATTTTTCCCAGCCTCGGTCATACACAATAACACACTCACCACCGCGAGGTATTTTGGGAAAAGCTGCATTTTCCTGGTAAAGTAAAACAACTCAATAACCAACACGCCTTGCCAGGCTATGTTCAACACAAGGTTATGGTGCACGGGTGTAACGGGGAAAATGATAACAACAAAAAGCATGTGGTACTCGCAGTATAAAGTTCGGGGTGTGTTAACAGACTCCTTTTAAATTGGCGTTTGCTTAATTACGGCGGCAGCTCCGACTCGCGGTTCAAAGCACCGGCGCATTTTAGACTAATTAGATCGCCGAGGCGTATTCCCATCTGGTGGGAAGGACTCAACCATGTCGTTATAGCTCTTCCCAACAGAAGCGTATTGTAAGGTTATTTTGCATTTTTAATTTTCATGTTCACAGTATGATACAACAAATAGTATACTTCTGCATTCAGTATCACTATACTACACATACTATTACTATTCCTTTAATTGTTACGCAGAATATTGATACTATATCATAATTGCATTAAAATCACATTTATTTATTTATTTATTTGGAAAATTCATAGTGTTCAGTTGAATTATTTTATTTTTAATAAATTTGAAAAAAGTGTAGTGGTGAACATTTCACACCGTGAGTGCTAAGGTAATCGACAATATATAATAATTAGCACCTGATAATATCATGAAATAAGCCTGGTGAATCTGGTGAAATGCTTTGTTATTTATATTACTGCCAAATTAAAATACGGGGTTCTAATGAACATCCGCGTGTAATGTGCTTATTAAGGACTGGTTGGTAATATGCGCCCCTAGCAAACGGTGCATGTTATTTGGAAATCTATGTGCACTGTGTTTTGACATCATTCCTTCAAAGCCAGCACTAACTTATACAGCAGTTTGTGCTACAATTGCCCTCCACGTGCATCAGTGAGCCTTGGTCGTCCATGGGCCACCCATCACCGCCCTCTGCATACTGGGAACACCACACAAGACCTGCCGTTTTGGGGATGCTCTGACCCAGTTGTTTAGCCATCACAAAGTCATCCCAGATCCTTAGACTTGCCCATTTTTCCTGCTTCCAGCACATCAGCTTCAGGAACTGTCAGTTCCATTGCCTAATATGTAAAGGCAAGTGCCATTGAAATTATATAATGTTATTCACTTCACCGATCCATGGTTTTTATTTTATGGCTTATTGCCTAGGGCAGGGGTATTCAATTAGGTTTTTCATTGGGCCAAATTGTCATATGGCTTTTGCCAGTGGGCCGCACATTTCC
>JAODKL010000107.1:25269209-25293865 GCA_026780765.1 Petrocephalus schoutedeni
CTTTTACCGTTTCAGCATCTGTAAATGGTCTTTTATTTTTAGTCAGAATCCATGCAATTCGGAGAGATGCTGTTGTAGCTTTCTGCTGCAAAGTGCAGGTTCGGGTGAAAACCACACAACTTTGCTGGTAGTTTTGTGTCAGTGTCTTTATTTTTGTCTGTCGAGCCTCTGAGCCCGGGGGATATTCATTATCAAAGTTAGTGTGAGTCGTCTTGAAGTGCCTCCGCACATTGTATTCTTTATTTACCGAGCAAATGACAAGACAGACAAGGCACATGGGTTTTCCCTCAGCATTTTGTATGTGTGCATACTTATCAGTCCACTCGTTGTTAAATTTTCTATTTTCGCTGTCAACCTTACGTCTCTTCTCTTTTGAATGCGCCATGTTCCCGCTGTTGTAAACTGTCATAAATCTTCCATCACGAGCGTAAACAGCTGCGCGACGTCCCGTAAAATGTCGCAAAATGTTATAAACTGTCGCGCTTACAGTTAAGTCGCAGCTATTTAATAAATAAGAGGTAGTCAGCGGGCCGGTCCAAAATGACTGATGGGCCGGTTCTGGCCCGTGGGCCGCCTATTGAATAGGGCTGGCCTAGGGCCTCCAAATTATGTTACAGAAGAAGTGAAACAATCATAAATATCCTTGGAAGGGGGGAGGGGGGTTCCGAAGGTTTGCCTTGGGCCCCTGGAAAGGTTGGTGCAGCAATGGGGACAATTGCTCTGTCATTAACTTAGCAGCAGTTTAAGCCTGGTTTCTGGGATATAGAATATTTTAAGATCCTCTGCTTTAGGCTTTGATAGAGTTTGAGATGGACATTAATCCTGTGACCTCTACAATTTAACTTCCTTCTAAGAGCTTACAACTACAAACTACAACTTGTTTTTTAATGTTTTCTAGGAGGGAATCCAACAGTTGATGATAATTGTTTTTTATCCTGTTAAGACGTGTGTTACTTTTTACCAACAGGCCTAATCAAGGAAAATCTTTTAAATTTCTACTCTAATGCAAGTCTTCCGTATAGGTTAATTTAACAGATTCCTTTTGTTTAGAAAGTTAAAAAAAAAGTTTATGTACTACATTTATGTACAAATATTTAATTACACGTGTGTTTGGTTCAATGTTTCAGAGGTTGCATACATGTTGAAAGATTTTCAAATAGTCTGTTCAAACTGTGTGTTTACACTATGACAATCTTTACAAAAATTGCAGGTAATCAATATGCAGAGCAAGTTTAAGACAAATTCTGATTTGTAAAAGGGCAAAATTGAGTAACAGACTGAAACACAGTTGCAGTTAAACTTCACACTGCCATTACTGTAGTTTACCAAGTCACCTGACCTGTCCAAGGTTAAAGTTTAAATTGTCAAATTGCTTCTAAGCTAATGACAGAGTAATTGCCCTTCGTCTTTACATACACCACCCCCCTGCACGAATTACGTCTGGACATTTGGCCTCCTCGTCACTTGATGGCGCCATTCGATTCCTAAGCACTTATCTTCCTGTTAGCTGAGTACCGTCTTGCCGTCTTGACCCCGAGTTGTTTGGCAGGACGGGGGCGCTGACGCGTGTAAATAGAAGGCTATGGCTGACGAAGGGGGAGGAGGCGACAACAACATCAACAACAACATGGGAAACCAGCTGCAGTTACTGCCTGGTATAACATTTAGCAGCTCGTTTCAGATCGATTTCTCATTTCGGGCTGAACCATCGGCATTGTTAAGCGCCTTTGCAATGAATATCTCACTTTCGTTTTTGGATTAAACCCACTGATTAGACGTGCCAACAGTGTTTTGCTATTAGCTAACTTGCTTTCAGTTTCGCAACGTTACGTATAAAGTCGCCATGGTGCAAAACCTACTTATATTTTGGCTGTACGCAATGTTTAGCTTGTTTGGACCGGACAGTTGCGGTCAAGCGATCATGCCGAGCTGGGTAGCTGTATATTAGACTTGTCAAGTCATGGTGGGCAGACAGCTGGCTAGGGGCTATTAGCGTTTCAGGCTTGCAGCCTTGCGTTGGGTTTGTTCTATGCAGTACACATCGATCGGTAATGTTTGCTAGACATCTTAAAAGCATCTTAATGGCGATGGCTCTGGCAAAAGCCGAAGCAAGTCGTGAGTATAGCGTCCATTTAACGAGCTGACAATTATTGTTATTTTAGAAAATGAAGAAGAGGGCGATGATGACATGGAAACTGAAGATCCCGATACTGAGGATGCGAAGAAGCCAAATATTAATTTTGACCCAAGCCTTCCAACGTCACATGCGGTGAGTGGTTAGCAATGCTGTAGCAGCTGTAATACTATCTGCTATTTTGTCCTATTTTCTTAAACCGAGAAAACAGTACATCAAATATGCAGTCATGCTTTTATGCAGCGAATGTTAAAAATCATCCAATGAACACTACTGTATATTTTTTACTTTTTTTAGTTAAAAAATGCCTTCCTTTTTGTATCTGCACTATACCAGTGTTTTATTTGTCATTAGAAAGAGTGATTAGCATAACATTTCTTTAGGTATAATTAGAAGGACTGACGATTAAAGGTTAAGACACTGAGAAACAGTCTGTCATTAATGTGCTTGAGAAAGGTGTATTGTGGTTCTTCCTGGCAGTACCTGGGTGTGGACATGGAGGAGTTCCACGGGCGCACAGTTCACGATGACGACAGCTGCCAGACAATCCCAGTGCTGCCGCACATGGCCGTGATGCTGATCCCGGGACAGACCCTTCCCCTCCAGCTATTCAGGCCACAGGAAGTCAGCATGATGCGCAGCCTCATCCAGAAGGACCGCACATTTGCTGTGCTTGCGTACAGGTACGGGCTGTGGCTCGCGCCCTTTTGCAGTGCATGTGTGCCACGGTGATCCAGTCACCTCCCTTTATCATTTCTGCAGAATGCATATACTGGGGCTGAAGGCCTGTAGTGCCCTTGATTGTCAGCTTTTTGTTATTATTATTATTATTGTAATGTTAAGCAAGATAAAAGCATGACATCCTATTCAGCTGAATAAAGAGTGCAATATGCATTAGTGCTGTTACTGTCTATTGTATGAATAATAACGTAATCTGCCGATTTTGCAGAACTGACAGACAACTGCATTTTCATTCACGATTGATGCATTCGTTCTCTATTTGGATCCTCATCCTGCACGTTTCCATTTTCCTTCTGGCATAATCGAGAAGGAAAATTTTAATCCATGTTTTTTAATAATCAAATAATCGTGACATCTCTAATATTTATACGTTTACTTCCATAAATGGAACAGACTCCTGGAACAGAAGGTTTCTGAAGCTTTCGATCTTGTCAGTAATAAAGTGCATAGAGTTGATCAGATGACCTGCAGCACCATGAGCACCATCTTAAGCATGCAGACACTATTCGGATACAATTGTCTTTCCCCATTTAGTGACGCTGATGAGCAGCAGCCGGAGTTTGGGACGACGGCAGAGATCTATGCGTACCGCGAGGAGCAGGAGTATGGCATAGAGACCGTGAAGGTGAAAGCCGTGGGGCGTCAGAGGTTCAAGGTTCATGAGATTAGAACCCAAGCTGATGGGTAAGTTTATGGCTAACCAGCAGAATCCGTTTATATACCCACATGTTCATAAAATGCACTTTATTTTTATTGTATATTGAATTGTATATATTAAATTGTGAGCGCACTGTAATTAAGAAACTAGGTTTTCTAGGTTGTGTCCATAAGGTGGCAGTCAGTAAGATTATTTATAATGTGTTATATAAATGTTCCTGGTAAGCCATTTTGGTTTAAAAAAAAAAAAAAAAATCTTTAAATTTACAATTTCAGTTAGTTGTCACCAGTAGATGGCAGGATTCTGCTAATAGTGCTCTGTTTTACTCTGCCTCCAAGCATACAGTGACAGAGTATACTGCTGGTTATTAAGTATTAAAGTGTACATATTGGCCAGTATAAAAGACTTGCAGATGTTCTTAGGTCACCTTTTCCATGTCAGTTTTAATCTGTTATGCTACAGTCAGTCTGAACAACATCCCTATGAGAATTACGTCCCTTTATTTGGATGGGCACTCTGATCACAGTTCTGCAGCATTGGTGTGTCATTGTGGTATTTTGGTAACATTTTGGTGTTAAGGCTCTAGAAAGATTTGCATAGTGATATGTTCTGTCAGTGATCAAAAGGGCAATATTTCAGCCATTGAGTAACTTGGAAAAGGATCAAATTTCTGCCGTCTCAAAAGCAGCAATAGTGTGTCTTTTGTAAAATTCTATATGATGGATATATAAACCATATTCACATTTTAAATGTGGTTCATACATAGGCTGCATTCACACAGGCCTTTCCCTAGGCTAAGGCACTCGTGCCTTTTGAAAGATTGAGGTCACTCCACATGACAAGGGAAACTCTACCTTTTCAGTCTTTTTTTTTCATTCTTCCTGTGGAATTACCTTCTATTACTATTCATCTGTTTCTTTTAAAATATAGTGGGGTTGAGCGCCCCCGGCCTTATAAAAACGTAACGGGCCATGTCGGACTAAAAAGCCTGTGAGTTTTTCACTGATTTAGCGTTTCACACCCTATGTGCCCAACAAAGCCACTTTGTTGTAGTGAAGATGCCAAGCTTGTTAGCCAAGATCCATGCTTTTTTCTCAGTCTCTCTCTTTATCCACTAGCTCGCTTGTAATTCCCCTAAATGTAGTGTTACTCTATTTTCACCCAAGCAGTCATCTTTGCATATGCAGACATCCCAACTCACTTGTGATAAAATTGTGACCAGATTATTACACACGTCTATAAAGATAGACGGTTACAGTGTACGCTAGTAGGCAAATATCAAAGACCCAGCTACTGTTAGAGACTATTTGGCCACGTCCCCTCTGAAGCCCGGCGCTTATTAGAGACCAGCGACAATAAGAGACTCTGTGTTTATTGCAGCATTCACCTTCGAAACAGTGTCAATGGGTTAACGAGACAGGATGCATTCCAATTAAGTGTATGTAAAAAAATATTTTCTGCTGCAGGATCCGCCAGGCGAAGGTGCAGATTCTTCCTGAGAGGGTCCTGCCAGACCCCCTGTCGGGTGTGCAGCTCACCCCCTTGTCCCGTCTGCACATGCACCCATGCTCTAGGCCCCCGGCCAAGCAGTGCAGCCAGGCCCAGCGTTGGTGGGGCAGATACCAAAAGGTGGGGGTGCCCTGTCTGCTGTGCTCTGCCCTGAGTTTCTGCAGCGTGTAATTGTCCAGCTTAAGTGCTTTTATTGTGGTTAAAGGTGCACCTTCATATGAGTAAGGCTGAAATGGTTGAATGGATGGCCAGGGATGGAACATCCCTGCTGTACAAAATGCCACACATGGGAATGTGGGAGTATCGGCAGTCGGTCAAATGTTGTTAATAGCTAGTATAACTTATTGATTTTGCTTTATTAACGTGCTGAGTTACGACTCTTACCCGAGGGAGTGTAGCTTTATTTTTATCTGTTAACACATGTATGTTTTACTAGAGTCATTCAGGTTGAGGATAAGGATAACTTATCAGGGAAACTGACAGGACTTGCAACTACCCGTAAAAAATCCATTATGTTAAGTACCACTCTACATTTTGCTGAAGTAGGGTCTGTGTAGGGTCTTATTTTATCCGTACATGTTATAGTTGTAAGCAGAAGGCTGTTTGGTTAACCTCAGCCAGGACCCCAGTGGACACTGTGCCTGTCTGTTGCTCGATTATTGTGATATTGTTGGTAGCAGACCCATCCCCCGTGGCCGAGAAGTTGTTTTCCCTCTAGACATCCTTAAGTCATCCTTATGTCACAGGCAGCAGCCTCAGGTGCTACTCTGATTAGGTGACCCCCAGCAATTTTGTCTTGTCTACTGTGATCCGGACGCCTCCTGAGCTTTGCCATACAGTGCTTATCAATGAGGATTTATTATTCATGTACCTGGCGGTTAAACTTCAGGAGAACCATGTACATGGTGTGGCGAACGGCGGTTTTGCAATGGGCATACTCTGCATGTGGCACTGATAAATGGCCAGGTAGCTCATATGCACACGTATCCTGTGGTTTTTGAGTATTTTGAGTCTGCCTTCAAGGACTGTCTTTGCTCGGTTTGCCCCCCAACGCCGGCAGACTTGTTCTCCGTACCACACGCACATACTGTTATTGTGATGGCAGAGTGCAGCAGGTGTCCCCCACAAAGCATGTTTGCCTCTGCTTGGCTATCCCCATTGTATTGCCATGTTAATCAGTAAAGCTGAATTCCCGCTCTCTTATCTCTCTCTTTTTTTTTTTCTTTAAATAGAGGAAGTTTCATTGTGCAAAAGTGACATCGTGGCCAGCTTGGGTGTACTCGCTGTATGATTCGGTGAGTGTTTCACTCAATAACTGCGTTTATACACAACACGCATACTTTATTATAATTTTATTATAATTTTATTATTATTATTATTATTATTATTATTAGAAGAAAGTTTGGGATCTGTGAAATTTCTGAATGAACTAATGAAACACCTCATCTTCAGCCATGGAAAATAGCTGATCTTCCAATGCAATCATCTCCATTATTGTAGTAGTAATGTCTTTAGCTCTGATGGTGAACTAAACTGTGTTATCAGGCAAAATGTGAAATTTTCAAATTGATTCCAAACTTTTGAATTATAGTATGTAATGAAATATAATATTCAGCACTGAACAATATATATTTAAGTCTTCGTAGATGACTTCCCTCTATGTGAATGTTCTCCATCTGCTGAGTTATAAAATGTAATGCCAGCTGGACGCTGAAACATTTATGTAGCCTTGGCTGGAAGCTAAGAATGACCTATTGCATAGATTTGCAATGGTAGTGCAAGGTAATGACACAGCTAAGACAAAGGAGCACATAACCTTATCTCAGTTAGACCAGGTGAGGGTGATTGGTAAGTGGCCTGATTCATAGTTTCCTGCACATCTGTGGATTGTGGCTCTAAGACTTCTTAATGCCTGTGTTGATGGTGCTGAGAATGCATCTTTATATGGTGCTGAGAATGCAATTGTAATATGAGACCTGGCCTTGTGCAAAGAGAATCCTACTATTTATATGGAAAATGGTCAGCCATTCAATATAAGGACGCTTGACCCAAGTACTAGGTGAGGTACATTTCTGAGGCATTTATTAGACAGTCCTGGAAATTGCAACCACTCCAGTTATCAGTATTTTTTGAAAGCCAGTTTAGATTGTATACTTAAATCCGAATCAAAGGGTCATCCTGTGGTAATTGTTTTAATGTTTCTGATTAAGGATTGATGTAATTGTTAAACACAAAATGCTTCAAAGCAATGGACAGTTTTGCGTATAATTTACTGAAGGAACCAGAGATAGAGAATTTCAGATAACCACACAGGATCAATGTTTAGGTTTAATCTTTAGTTGTTTTAAGAAATCACTTGGCATCCAGATTTTAAAAAATCTACAGGCCTTAGTACATTTGCAGGTTTTTATGAAGTCAGAAGTCAAGACAAATCAAGTTTCCATGATTAAAACATGTTTCCATGATTAATGTGATCACGCAAGCAAAAGTCAAGCAAAAATAATAATTAGTACAAATAATTGAAATAAAAAAACCCTAGAACAATCTGGTTGCATAAACATGCATAACCATTTATGATGGGCATTGTAGTCAAGGTAACCAGACACGTTCAGAATTGTCCAAGCGTAAGCTTCATACATCTGCCATCAATGAAAGTGAAATGTGTGGGACTTTATTCACTTTTCATTGTTAGATTTTCTTGGAATAGCCATGGTCTACAAGGAGCTATTAGAACATCTACAGAATGTTGAAAGGTCCCAGGAGAGAGAGAACATCAATAGGATTGGTTTTTTTGTAAATTCAAAGAGATATTTGACACAAAGACAGCGCAGCTGATCACAAATGAAGGGCACTCTTACTGTGAAATGTGGTGGAGGGACCATCATGCTTTGGGACTGCAGCTTTTAAGCTGTAACAGGAGTTCTAGTTAATAGGTCTCTAGTCAATAGAGATTTAAGTACGAAGATATTATTGCTAAAGCTGTCAGAAAGCTGAAGGTAGCAGAGGAATTTCACCTTCCAACATAAAGACCTAAAAAACGCATACCCAAATCAATCAAAGCGTGGCTTGAGAAAAGCAAAATAAATATCTTGGAACATCCTGGTCAGAGCCGTAGACATCAGTCTCACAGATAACATGGAATAATCTAATGCGGATTGTGCACAAAAGGGATTTGCGCAGGGATGAGTAGGATAAAATTGGAAAATTGTTTATTTACAAAACTTGGTTCTATAATAAATGCAGATTGTGGAAAAATTTGTTTTGAGGGGTGTACAGTTTTTAATCTTACTTTTGTCCTACTACTTTTTAAATTATTTTTCTTGAATTTTGATGGTTGAAATGTCACATTAAAGATCAAAAATATTTAATATGATTTATCTTGATTAGTGGCTTCACATCAAAAGAACTTGTAATTTTTAAAAAGATTTTTTGTATACACTGTAGGCAGAGCAATTCCTCCTGGGCACCATACCTCTGAACCTGCACACTTTGTTCTTACAATAATATATCTATAATCACCACAGAAAATAATGTCCTCGTATCCTGTAATCACTAATGCAGAGTGATAGACGTTGTTTCTCAAGTCACTTATTACTGTTGTGTTCTTCCCAACCAGGAGGTCCTGATGAACAGAGTCAAAAGGCAGCTGCAGGAGTGGGACGAGAACCTTAAAGATGACTCCCTCCCCACAAATGCTATAGGTACCTACTTTCAGGTTTCTAATGTCAGGCCTATATTGCAGCATGCAGGGAAAAAAATGCACAATGTGTCCTCTGAATTTAACCCACATGTGACATAGCAGTGGGTAGCAAATTCAGCACCCAGGGAATAGTGCTTGGGGGTGGTGCCTTGCTGGCAACCTTTTGATTAGAAGTGCGCTTCCCTAACCATTAGGCCACCACTGCCTAACGAAAGATGCATTGGTAGCCACCCTTAGTTGGCTGTCCCGGAATCCCAGTGCCATCTTGGGCAGTCTAAGCCCTTTTCCTCCCCTCTAGACTTCTCCTATCGAGTGGCAGCATGCCTGCCCATTGATGACGCTCTCCGCATCCAGCTCCTGAAGATTGGCAGCGCCATCCAGAGGCTCCGCTGTGAACTGGACATCATGGACCGCGTAAGGTTGCCTTTTGTTAGACCTGCGGCCATCACCTTTTTCCAAATCTACAGTGGTTTGAGACCATACATAAGGTCTAGTATCACAACGAGCCACCAAAGCTAAAGATGTCTCTTCATATTCCCCCAGCAAAGGTCCAAATGGCTTCGTATTGGACCTATTATTGCAATAGTAGAATAACAGTGTGCTTTTTTTTATAATGCAGGTACAGGACAGCCATGTGCTCTCAAAAACATTATTTAAATATGTGAATAATGCCAATGACGGAATGAAACATGTTGTGCGTCTGACGAACATAAAATTTAAATATAAGCCAGATTTCCACCGGTGGTAACTTGGAAGTACAGAGGAAAGAGAGACAAGTAAGCAAGCAAAACCTGAGCAGATTTATTTTTGTATCTCAGATCCATTTAAATGCATTAATGAATATCTTTTTCTGCATGTCTACATATTTCTACATCAGAAAATTCGAACAATGACCAATATACTTCTGTCTCTCTTTTTGCCAGTGTCGGCAGTGAAACTTACCAGTGTTAGGCAGATTAAATAATGAATTATATGTCGTGGGCCGTATATATAAAATAATAAAATCGACTGCTGGTCACACCTATAATGCTAAATCACTTGATCATCATTAATCGTATCCAGTCTGTGAAATCTCTTCTCGGGATGTGTCCATTTTCATCATTTACGGCCATAAACTCGGCCGTGTTGTGGCTAAGGTACAGTCAGAGGTACTTAAGTTATTCTCCTCACTTTTGGTTCTTAGAGTCTTTTGTGCAACTGCTATGGGAACGTTAAGGGATTCCTTAAGTATAAGACCAAGATAAGGAGAAACTTTTTGTGAACATTTTAGGGAAACCTTAACTTGGACTTTAAGGAAAATCTTGACTCAAGGTGTTTTGTGCACCCGGCCCCAGAATTTAAGCCGTACCATTTTCTCTCAGGACTCTGGCGAAAGTTCTGGCTGGGGTCCTGCACAAGCAGCAGCATGGGTCACGTGTTCCAGAGCAACAATAACACTGGGCTGCCTGCAGACGTACCAGTCTATAAATCGGCATACTACACTCGGACACCGGCCAATGCCGATAGATTCAAAAATGCCAAATATCGACCCAATATATCGGTCGACCTCTAGTATGGACTGTGGTGTAAATTACATTCCTGTTTCCAGCCCTGTATATTTCATGTATTTGATTGTCCTTGGATGAAGGGAAAAGTCTTGCCATCTATGCTCACCTGACTTTGACGTTCATTCTTCTGTCTGTGGCAGTGCACTTCTCTATGCTGCAAGCAGTGTCAAGACACAGAGATAACGACCAAAAATGAGATCTTCAGGTGAGTTTGCCATGACACCTGATCATATTCATTGTCGGGTTTTTTTAGGCCTTGGTAACAATTAATTTCTAATAAGACAACATGCCTGTCATCTAGTGAAATACAAAGTTAGGATTTAAAAAATACTTCTCATTGGTCTTTATTACGGTTTTTTCTACCTCATCTAGGGTTTTGACAGTGTATGACAATTAGGGTGTGGGTTGCAATAAATTTATTTCTTTTGAAAAACATTAGTGGAATTAGGTGAAGGATAATGGCGTATAAAATGGTATAAAATTGCGCAATAGGTTGCACATTAACAGACTTCAGGGAAATAGGCTGTTCTCTCCACACGTTTGTTCTTTTTTTGTGTGAGTGCACTGATGTGTGTGTCATCTCCAGCACTTGTCTAGTCATCCCATTTATGCGTTTCCTCATAAGCACTCTGGTCTAATGCAGGGGCTGTTAAGCTTTCATTAGTCTCAGCTAAGCAGAATTTACTCTACTTAGTGATACCTTGAATTACAGTTGGGAAAGAACCAAAGCTTATCTCTTCAAAATGTGTTCTACTGCCCAGCAAGCTGCATGTTCTATACTGATGCGTAGAAGTTTCACAGGACTGCACAAGCCTTTATAGGGACTCATGTGATCAGTCAGTTCCAGTTGCAGCTCCTGGACTTCTGTAATTAAACACCGGTGGAACACTTGATTTTGTATGAACCTCTTGATTTACTCTAGCAGAGCACTGACTTGGAGAGCTGCCAGCGCAGGGATGTCAGATATTTAAATGTAAAGTTTGAGTTCCAGGAATGTAGTAACTGAATGAGCTGGTAGCATTGAGGCTACATTTACATTACCAGTCGGTCATGACTCAAATCTGATATTTCTGCCTTAATGTGACACAGATCTGATGTTTTCAGGGCTGTGTGGACACAGAAATCTGATCTTCTCAAATCAGATATCAGATACTTTCATGTGTGGTCCTAGAACAGAAACGTATTTGATTCGTTCACTCGATTACTTCATTAGATTCATGGCTGGCTTCACAATATGACTAAGAAATGCATAACTACACAACTTCATTTTCGGGGTTTTATCCCTAATTTAGTGTACACCTACCAAAGAGAATTTGGGACAAGAAAATTGGTAATGCCAATTGTGGTGTCTGTAACAAGTATACATTTCTGTCATTGCTAACATGTTGGAATAATGTTGACTGTATCAACTAAATCCAGCCATACTATAATTGTTACTATATCTGAAAATTATTTAAATCTTAGTGAACAACTGAAGGAACTACTAAGGAACTATTGAAGGAACAAGTAATGAACAAACCTAGTGAAATACTGACGTCATGTTTGTTCATCATTCATTACTCATGACACGTCTTTCACCTTAAGCATATTTGTTCATGATTTGTTTACGATTTGTACTTCAGTAGTAACCGAGTTAGTACCAAGTATATTATTTGTTTAAGTGTTACCCAAATATTTTTACAGACTGGGTTTATTTGCGTGAACTAATTTTTCCTTCCCTGGCCAGTCAAAAGAGGAGCTTTTGTTTCCTGTCCCTGCAGGAGTGTTGGAAAGCTTGATCACTAATGTTTCTCTCATGCAGCCTTTCATTGTATGGACCCATGGCTGCCTACGTCAATCCACATGGATACGTCCACGAAACCCTGACTGTCTACAAGGCCAACAATCTCAACTTGATAGGACGACCATCCACACAGCAGAGCTGGTTTCCAGGGTAACTCCCCATATACTCTGTGTTCTAATGCGGGTGATGTGTTCACCCTACATACACATACCAGCCAGGTGGCCACAATAAATATATGCTTTTAGTCCTTAATCTCGAGAAGCCAGAGTCACTGAACATTCAATAGTATCTCAACTGTTCAGAAAGGGCAGCAAAGATCTGCACAAAAAACATTACAGAATTACTACAATATTATAAATTAAAATAACAAATATGTTAATGGGCCTATAGAAAAATTATATTGAAATTTGAAAACGTATATATATATTTTTTTTAGCATATTTCTGGATCGGTCTAATGATTCAGTTGAACGCAACTTAGTCATTTTGCTGGAAAAAGAGAAATTATATGGTTTGACTAAAATGAAATTTCACGTACCTGGTTTGATTCTGGCCCTCCTGATCTAGGGGCTCTTTTGAAACTTAGAAATGCTGAAATATATTTTTAAAGAGTAAAGGGTTTCTTCTTGGCTAAGCGCGCCTGAATGCCACCATGCAGTTTAGATTGCATTGTACCATTAAGATTTACAGATTACAGGCACTGGCTGCAGCATTGGGGACCTGTACATTTTTGTGTATGGTCCTTGAGCCCAACTGGGGATCTTGTATATATTTTTTGTTGCTTTGTGATGCTATGAATGAGTTTCTAGGCTGTTCACATCTATGTAATGCGGCCTTCAATTTTCAATTTGTAGACAATTCCTTAAACTGTTTTTGCAGTGCTTTACAGACCCTCCTCCAGAGCTCTTACAATGCTTTTCAATATGGACATCGCAGGCCCTTTTTCTCCTTATTAAATTCATGTATTGATTAATATATAGATGCTATCTGTACCCATGACATTCCTAGTTCAGTCAATACTGTCTTCCTTCCATAATATTTAAAAACACCTTTTGCCAGACAGGGTGTTATTGAATGTCCTGTAATTCTCAAGGGCTACAAAATTTGTTCTCAGAATATTTTTCCAGCGCAGATAAACTTCCTGAGAGCGAAAGTTCACAAAATGGATTCCGACTTCATTACAAAAAGGAATCGATGAGTGGTACAGGATGTGAAGTACTGAGGCTGTTTGATTGTTAGAAAAATTGAGGCCGTGGTTAGGTGCTGAGATGGAATGCCTGTAGGAAGACTGTATGTAATGTGAAGTAGAGCTGTGTCCCCGCTGCACAGGGGTGTCCAGCGAGTCCCCCGCTCATTGCCTGCCCTGATTCTTCTACTCCCCAGGTACGCCTGGACAATCGCTCAGTGCCGCAACTGCGGCTCTCACATGGGCTGGAAGTTCACAGCTACTAAAAAAGACCTGTCCCCGCAGCGCTTTTGGGGCCTGACCCGCTCCGCCATGCTCCCTCGCATCCCCAAGACAGACGGCGAGGACGGCGAGGAGGCGTCCCGGCTGCTGTGCCTATGAGCAGCTGCACTGCTCCATCTGTAATACAGTCAAGCTAACAACATACTTCTTTTAATGTCTGCTTTCAGATTGCAATTTGTCCTGGTCAAGGGGAGTACATTAGAAATAAGCATCAAGTAGGGGCAGTTTGGGAGCAGTGTTGACCCAAACTGCCCCCAAAGAGGCCAAGACAGTAGCTTTAGCTCCGGTCTGTCACATCAAAATATGGCATGCTAGTCTGCTGAGCCCTGTCAGCTCAGCACCCTCTTTGCACAGTGTCCATATGCTCACATATCCACAACTTGATGTGTTTACTGCCGTTTCGCCCCAGCCTGCTTATCCCGTGCACTAGTAGGTGTGGTGGTGCCATCAACCTACAGGTAGCTCTGCGGTCTGATGTTTAGGAAGGGGGGGGAAGGGGTGGGGGAGGGGGCGGAGCAAACAGCACATCTAGGGAACAAGTTCCTTCAATTTTTCTCAAATTACTTAAAGTCCCTTTTGAGGTTTATATACCGGTTTTTAGTCTTCTAGATTCCAGCAATGTGGATTTGAGCCTGACTTTGAAATCTTTTCTAGTTTATCCATATATGTCAGTATTGGGTACCTGCTTTTTTCTGAGTTGTAAAGAGAAATGTATTATATGATTGTGCTTCTGAGCATTGACTTTTCAAATCATTGAATGTCTCTGTAAGAGGCATTGTGAACAAAGGAATCTGAGATTGTAAATGGCAGAATTATATTTTAAGAGTTTTGAAACTTATTTTGACTAAGCAAGTGTATTTATTTTCTTTTGTTTTTTACATCTTGCTACTGTTTAAGGGTACTTTAATCGTTTTGTAATAATGTTGATCTTAGGATTAACTGATTTGTCAGCAAACCTACATCTCACACAGATCTATAAAAAAATGTTCCATTTCTCTGCAATATGAGCAAATGAATATAATCTTGTATGTAATATCCACATTTTTATTTGTGAATGTGTCTATTAAGTACAGAATGGATGACTAGGAAAACTGTGGCTCTGCATTCTGCTTTGAAGAATTCTCCATTTCTTGTCTTTATACTCCTGTAGAAGCCATCTCTTATTTTTGCATCCAGCTCCTTCTTGGGTTGGAATTCTGCAGCATACAGCCCACATTACAGTCTGAATTCACTGCTGGCAATGCAGAGATTATTCCAGATTGTCATCAGTAAATGGAAGAAAACACTCTTTTTTGCAAAACCAGCATTTAGCTCTTCCCAGTAACCTCTATTATGGGCATCTATAGGTGTGGAAAGATTAATTTGAGTAGTAAACTAATCCTTTACAGAGGCTTCAAATATGACAAGAACTGGATGGCAATTGAACGTGCCACAAGTCTGAAGAGAGTTGTGTTGTTAATAGGAAGGTCTACATTCATTTATTTAGCTAATGCTTTTGTCCAAAATGCAAGCAAGTAATGATCATAGGGCCTGGTCACTTAGTGTCCGTGGAGCAGTCGGGGTTAAGGGCCTGGATCTAGGGCCCATTGGCAATATTACTCTAACATATTACTCTAACAGCCATGGATTTTGACCCCACTTCGTTCTAGCCATAGGCACATATCCCTGAGCTACACAATGTGTAAACTTGGTATTCTGTTGGCTTTTGGATACTTTCAGCCTGTCGTAACTTTCAGATATTAACCCACCTAGTTCAGCTCACACTCCTACTTCACCTGCTCTCTCTTCTGCACATAACCCACCTAGTTCCGCTCACACTCCTACTTCACCTGCTCTCTCTTCTGCACACAAACACACTCAAAGAGCCCAGAGCGACCCCTAAAGGAGCTGTACTACTCTTACAACACCTCCCTCACTCTGGATGGCAATTACCACATAATGTCTCTCCAGTACATCCATATGCACAACAATGTTTCATAATTTTTTTAACAATCAGTGCATTGGAGATGGCTCACTATAACCTTTAAAACAGGATGTCCTTGCAATGTCTTTGATCACAGATTTAAACTACCCTGACTGGCCACATAACCCCCAACTGATTCACCCAATCTATGGCATCTTTAATCACAGCTGAAGTTGTACATGCCTTGTAGATTATGAGGTTGATGCAGTGTGCACCCCAATGAACAAGTACAGCTGGTGGTTGCAGGTCTCTAATGATGGCATGTGTCCCATTGAGTTTCCCTGACAGTACCACCATCATATTTATGCCCTCTTAAGCATGTCAGTGGTAGATACTGAACAGGTGATGACCAGTGCCTGATTCCCTTTAGAAATGATACTGTCACCACCATGCTTCACCGCTGGGATGGTACTGCATGGGTGATGATCGGTGCCTGATTCCCTTCAGACATGATGCTGTCACCACCATGCTTCACCACTGGGATGGTACTGAACAGGTGATGAGTGGTGCCCGATTCCCTTTAGACCTGATGCTGTCATCACCATGCTTCACTGCTGGGATGGTATTACACAGGTAATGAGTGGTGCTTAATTCCCTTTAGACATGATGCTGTCACCACCATGCTTCACCACTAGGGTGGTACTCTGCAGGTGATGAGCAGTGCCCAATTTATTACAGACATAGATTAAAGACAGTTAACTGAGGCTAAACATTTCAGTCTTTGCGCTAACATTTTAGCACAGCATTTCAAGTTGTACTAAAATGTTTTTGCTGGAATAGGAAACCAAACTAAGGTTTGCAAATTTAATGATGGTTGCATTTCAACATTATCTAGTATATGTTTTTAAAAAGCATGAGCTCTGCATGTACTCTCCAAGGCAAAATCATTCTCATCCTTGCTGCTGGACTCACTCATTGATCTTGTGTGTTCGTGAGAAAATAAACAAAATACATGAAGAAGAGAAAAGACATTTGTCTTCCACTGTATGGAAATATTTTGCATTACATAGAGACGATATTGAGCAGAAGCAGGTGATTTGTTGGCACTGCATTTTATTGGCTGGCACAACTTATTTGACAGGCTCTGTTGGCAGTTAAGTTCCATTTGGCAATACAGGTCATTTTCAAGTCCTAAATATCGCGAAGACTTCAAATACTGCTATGTGAACTTTCCAGTATCGGTCAGCCCTAACACACAAAAGTCATTAATGTTAACTGGTTATATGCACTGTATTATGTAAAATGCAGCTAAGGAACTACGCTAATCTTCATTTTAGAAGTGATTATTTTGACATACTGGAATCGTAGAAAGTTAATTAAGCTAAATAATTGACATGTCATTATAAGCACAGGCTATGCTACTTCAAGAGGCTATAACATATCAATATATAACCTCGCATTGATGGGTGAGCCCATGACATCCGAATGTCTATTTTTAAGATGCATTTGCACTGCAGTTGTGCTGTGGTGACTTTTAAGTCCTGGTTTGCAGTACTGGCAGCCGACTGCATTTTTATTTACTTTCAATGTGAAGTGATTCCGCACAAATGCTTTCACTCTATTTGAACCCTCACCATCTATGCACCATCTTTCTTCAGCCATATTGCCGAGTGACACAACAAAAGAATAATTAATTATAATAAGGCACATTTAAGATCCACTGAAGCCTCGAAAGGTCGTGACAGTGTCGTTTTTATACCATTTTATGGTGATGATGCAGAAGTGTTCTCGGAAAAAACGGCTACAAAATAAGGAGGTTCCATGGCCTTACGCGGGCTCACTCAGCTGAAGAGTTTACAAACCTGTTTATTCAGCTGGGGGCAGCCTCTACGCGGGTAGCCATTCGGCCGCTTTCGCTGGCTCTGCTTCTGCCACAGGTTTCCGAAGGCGGGCTTCGGCCACCGCTTGGTATACACGCCCTTGCTAATTGCAAATGGTAATACAACCGAGAGGTTTGGATATGCATAATACGGTTAAGGACATAATTAAAGTGACAAATTAAGTGTAAGAGAGACATACTTAAGTACCGCGGGCATTCCGCTAGAACGGAGAGAAAGTTGATAGAGAATACGCCGCGTAACCCCTTGTGGACCGAATATAGACATATTCCCTCCATTCCATCACATACATAGGTGACCTGTCTCCAAAGCTACTATAGTGCCTATTGGATGTTATAGATAATCAGTTTTATTCAGTAATTAGTAAGCTGTGATTCGAATCGGAGGTCATACATGAAGGTGGTAACGAACCTGCTAGGCTCGTCAGCTACGGTATGTAAGTGGGCCGCGGCTGCGCTAATATTTAACATGTCGTTACGCGTTTAAGTGCTTAGGTATTTCTACGATTTTTCATGCGCATGTTTAGGCTAGCTGCCTAAAACATAACTCTCGTGTTCTCATCCGTCTTCAGTTTTATTACCCTTTAAAAACTTAATTGACTTGGCAGATAAATTTTGTTTCATGCGAACACCGTAGACCCACGATGTTACCATAGCTAACACTGATAACGTTACTAGTGGACTGCTTTCATATCACTATTGAGAACAAGAATAAAATTTAAATGTAGTATGTGTGTGTGTGCGTGTATGTATATGATGTGATATGAAAGCAAGACCGATGCTCAGTCCACTAGCAACGTTATCAGTGTTAGCTAATGTGTGTGTGTGTGTATATACATATACACATACTCATAGTATATGTATGTATATGAATATATTTCAATTACACTTCTTTCCTGTCTTGTCAAGCTCTGTAAAAATGGACCACAAGCTAAAAGAGGACTTTGAATGGCTAAGTGCAGCTGTACCTTCCCCTACAAAGTACAGGAGAAACGGTCATGATACAGTCAGGTCCAGCTTTTGGAAGGATGTGAATTCTGGGCAGGATAGCGGCCTTTCAGTGTGCCCTGGAAGGCCAGAGGACATCTGCCTAAGCGGGAGCATGCGTAAGCTGAGTTATTCTCATTCAGAAAAGCTGGGGGCGGCTGAAACGAAAGCCCTGGGGTCTTCCCCCAGCAGGAGGATGTTAAGCCAAAGAAGGCCAAGAAAGCCCCACAAAAGAGGTGCTAAAGTGACAGTCTCTCCTTCCAAGGTACTCCATTTCTGTCATTTAATTTGATCATATTTATTTTGTTTACTTGTCGAGTTTTGTTGCCAGTTCTCTACTAATTCTATAACCCATATACCATGAATGAACTGCAGTCATAGGTGCCACTTTGGCCACATCATGGCCGTGAGATCCCACAAACGCACGTTGTTGTTAAGTTTAAGGGGACTCACTGTTTTAACTGCAGCTAGATTGTCATGTATGTGTACTAGTCCTTCTTGTACACCATGCCATTCATCTTTGCTGTAGAAATTGTTAGGCTAGCATGCTTCAAGCTCTGTTTTTGAATTTCTTCTCTGCTGGTAAGATGGGACTCTTTTGTATACTGTCTTTTAGACTCAGTTGAAACTAGATTCTTGTCACTTCTTGAGTATAGTACACGTCTGGTACTGTACTCTTTTAAAGAAAAAAACAAAACTATTTCTCCAACAGAGTCTTTGACGGATAGTATTCTTAGCCTGGGTTTTATTGAACCAATATCATAAAGTATTCACTGATGGAATCTTTAAGCACTTGTGTAAGTCGCTCTGGCTAAGGGCGCCTGCCAAATGCTGTAAATGTAAATGGCTATGCTAATTAATGTATAGGCCTAGGTGTTCGCTGTATTTCATGCACAGTTTTCTGGCACCATTACACACATATGTGCAATTAATTGGAAAAGTAACTGATTATCATACCAAAGTAAGAATAACATTGTGCTTCTAGGCTGTTAATATTAAAACGATAATAATATTATCTTATGGCCCACATCTGCTTTTTACACAGGTATGTCGCAGGAAATTAAAGTACAATGTTTTAAGTACCATAGTGTTTAGCATGGTAACTTCTAATATATTATGACCATCAAAAACAAATGCCAAAAATTAGTTTTGTGTGCATGTGTTCTTTTTTTCCTCTGTAGGTTCCATGTTTTCTGTATCCATAATGCAATATATATGCATATCTTTATGCAATATATACTGCTCTGGATAATTCTTTTCCACAGGATGGCATGGTACTTTTAGTTAGTATTAATATTAATTAATGTTAGTATTAGTATATAAATATTAGTATTAATAATAGTATTGTTTCACTTGTTGGTGTTGCTAAATATCAAAACACTGATATGTATTTTTTTCAGTTTTGAGAATGAAATATTTAATTAGAAATGTATTATTACAGTGTTTAGAGTTATTGTGTGTACTGTTATTTCAGGTATCAAACTGTGACACATCACCCATCTTGACTGAACCAGTTTTATCCAACAATGAAGTCTTAAAAACTCTGCCTTGTGGAAAGAAACATAATGACAGAACACCAGAAGAAGGTTTAAAAGCTGTATTTTTTAGGGTTGTAACAGATACTATTGGGGCTGCCACAAAAAAGTCTGCAAAAGAGCCAAATATGGAAAAAAGAAGGCCAGGAAGCCACCTCAGGAGGAAAATCTCTGAAAACCAGTGTGAGAGTATGAGTGATGTAGCGCTGGAAGAGAGCATGTGCACCCGTGCAGGAGACACTGTGCAGGATCTCCCCTGGTTTCTTGGAGCAGACTGGCAAGACTGCTTTGCGTCACCTGAGACCGATAATCAGGTATGTTTTGGGGATAACGTTGCGTCTATCATCATAAGTAGAGGACTTCAACATTTTACATGAAGGGGAAAAACCAATGAAATTTGATTTTAAAGGTTTGGTTTCGTGAAAAATTCTAAGGCATTTATTGACTGTTGTGCTTTGGGAATGTTACTGCAGAAGTCTCAAAATTAACTGCCGTAAATTTGGTTGTGAATGGTAGGCACATCTCCCTACCAATATTCTTGTGTTCAGGGGGGCAGGGGGTTTTGTGGCTAATTTAGTCCCTACCGATGTTGAAACCAAACATACACCCTTGGGCTTCTTCTCAATTTATGTTGTCTTTCACTGGATCAATGTTTCTCCAGAGAGAGTCCGTGGAGAGGCCTGATTGGTCAGATGTGGATGATCCAGTGGAAGTGAAGAATTTTTCCCAGGATGAGGGCTTTGTCACAAAACCCCAGTTGAAGATGAACATCAGTCAATATGAAACGAGTCCTCTACCAAACCTAGAAACATGCTGCAAGCATTCTGTTGATGTGTGCGATGAGATCTTGGTGCCATGTGAGACTTTTTCAGAGATTGCAGTGCAACCACCTTGTGAATCCTTTCAAGACCAGTGGAAGGCTCAGTCTGCTTTGATAAGTTACACATTTCCTTTACAGAGCCCAGGTTTGCTTTCTTCTGCTGATGAACTTAGAAGCGATTCAGACTGTAGCCCAATGCACTTAAAACCCTCACCAAATAACAGAACCAGAAGAGTGTCTGTGGAAGCACAATCTGTGTGGGACTCTGACATTTGTGGCCAAAAGGCAAGGCAGCCCGGTTTCATTGACACACACTGTCATCTGGACATGCTGTATGCCAAACTGGGCTTTCAAGGCACGTTTGCTCACTTCCGCAGTCGGTACCACAGCTCCTTTTCCTCTAAGTTTGAAGGCTGCATTGCAGATTTCTGTAACCCACGCCTCATGGCCAGGGAGCAGCTCTGGGAACCCCTGCTTAGCGAGGAGCTGGTCTGGGGGGCTTTTGGTTGCCATCCACATTTTGCCAAGGAATACGACTGCATTCATGAGCACAGCATCCTGACTGCTATGAGACACCCCAAAGCTGTTGCCTTTGGGGAGATTGGGCTTGACTATTCAAGCAAATGCTCCACTGCTGTAGGCCAACAGAAGAAGGTATAAACGCAGAAGGTTGTATCATGTTACACTTGCCATTTAATTAACTGATTATTCTTATCCTTAGGTACTGAACTTAAGGTTTACTACTTGGTAATGGATCTGTTGGATTTTATTTTATCTGGTGACAAATCAAGTATTGCATGTTCTTTATCTGCTGGAATTTTCTTTGTGTGTCTGGCAGTCTGTTATGCTTCCCATGTCCTTTATCTTAATAGGTATTTGAGCGCCAGCTCCATCTGGCCGTACAGATGAAGAAGCCTCTGGTGATCCACTGCAGAGATGCAGATGAAGATCTGCTGGAAATCATGAAGAAGCTCGTGCCTCGAGACTACAAAATACACAGGTCGATATAGCACATGGGCGAAGTGGCCAAATGAATGTGATTGCGTAAATTTGATGTCCAGTAAAAACAAAAAAAAATAAAAAATTTACTGTGCTCTAAGAACTTCTGATATGAGGTTATGTTTGAAGACTGTAATTGCAATTTTATAAGGTAAGTCGTATTCAGGAGTCAGATTCATCCGAATCCATTGTGAACCTGATCAGTCTTGTATCAGTCCCTCCAAAAATACATTAGTAGCTGATTTTCTTGTGCTACAGGCACTGTTTCACAAACCGGTATGATGTCATCGAGCCCTTTCTCCAGGAGTTCCCTAACTTGTCAGTAGGGTTCACAGCCCTGCTCACCTATCCTAAAGCTTTGGAGGTCAAGGAAGCCATCAGGAGAATCCCTCTCCACAGGATTGTAGTGGAAACGGATGCACCCTATTTCCTTCCTTACCAGGTATGCTGATACAGTCTTGTGGGAAACAAAGAACACAACCAGTGCTAGTTGTTAAATTGTCAAATATGGGACTGAATCATTGTCTTAGTTTTTTCTTCTTATTGTCTGTTCGGTATTTCTTTTGACATGATTATATCTATGTAAGAGAGACATAGCTATGTTCAAATATGTTGGAGATGTATAATAGCTTTTTGACAGTAATTTATGCATTTAGCTGAAAACATTTTCTGCTGTCTGTCCCCTCAGGTTTCAAAGGGCGTGTGCAGGTTCTCTCACCCTGGGATGGCCATCCACACCCTGCAGGAGATCAGCCACCTGAAGAGGGAGGTCTTCTCCACTGTCCTTTCCACCCTGAGGCACACCACTACTAAGCTATACAACCTATGACTGTGACCCCACGCTTACGTAGTGTGGGCCCCTGTCAGCAATCACAGACCACATTCATAATTGATTCACCAGCTGGTTACTAAACCAACTCACTATTTTTACTGTAATGGTTTGCAGTTGTAAGACTGTATTAAGGACCATAACTTCTGTTGTATAATTGTCTCTGGGGTTATCACTTTTTCATACCCTAAACCTACTAAATAAACGGAAATGGAAATGTGCACCTAAAGGTATGGAAGGCTTGGTTATGTTGCCAGTGTAATTAAAGATCGGTGTTCCATTTTTTTTCCCTCCTAATGAAATGCAACACAACAAGGTAGCTGAATGTGTTGAGCTTGGATCTGAACATCTCCTGCTGTTCTGTTTTTAATGATTGTTGTACTACTGCTTTGCTGGTCCCCTTTGTCTCAAAGTGGCATTTTTCAGTGGCAAGGTGGCACTGTGTTCACATAATACCAACATTCTGGGGGTGGGTGACTTTGCTGAAAATGAGGGAGTCATACTTTATCACAGTAAGCGCTGTACATAGTATTGCATTAATGCAAGAATGTGCATTTGGCTTGATACATATTTTATGACTTATCTGCCCGTTTAAATACACAAATGTAGGTTAGATTATTGCCTTTTGGCTGAGTCTTTAATGCGCACTTATAGGCAGGATGTTTTTTTTCTGAATATATTTGTTCTGAGTTTCTGTAGACTGAAGGATTGCATGGCTTGTGTTAAAGTGATTTTTTTTTATTGATATGGGACTGCATTTAATAAAGTGGAAATTCAAATTTCTGTGTAATTGTTTTTAATATGTTTTAATTAGAATTCCACTTTATTTTTAAACCTTAGGCATGATTAGGTCAGAAAATTGTCGTGTAATATGCAGTTAAAAAAAAAATCTTGCTCATTAGTGATCATCACTTAGTCAGTGTGAGTATGTCTGCAATTGTTATGAGACTGAATACTATCTAGTCTTACCCAATGGGAAAATAATTCCACTGAAATTCAGTATGCTAAATATTTGTTTTTCTTGTTATGTTTAATTAGCTTTGATAAAGCAGTGTCTTCATTCTCGTTCTTCTGCAGGTCACTTCAGATAAATTAAAATGTCTACTTTGCAACGATCACACAGACTTTAAGGCATTCCAGGCATTCGATTTTTAACGTACATTTATTTTTTACAAAGTATGGTGCTTTGAAGAGGGCTTGGAAGCTTTTAAATGATTGATAGATGTGTTTCATCATCAAGGTTAAAGAGTTGAAATGGCAGAAGACTGTCCCATACTACAGTATATTCATCTGAGTCTCACTGTGCCGTTCACTGACCCTGCAACAAGACAAAAATAATTACCTGAAGGGGACTGAGCAAGTGTTACCTGGAACATGGGGCTCATAAACATTGTTGCAGAGAAGAAGAAATTGATGCAATAATCTATAAATATGTGTATTTACATATCACAGTAAAATTTATGTGAACAACACAGGAGCACAGCAAGGCAACACTTACCAGTCAACAGTGTACTCACCTTGTACTCAGAGGCGAATTTTGCGATTTATGGGCCATCTGTCAGCACATCCTGTGCAATTCTTTGCAGTACATTTCCGTATTCTTGAAACTCTTCTTCACTCATGGTGATGCCCATCTCAAAAGGTAAGGTGAGCTAGTCCAGTATAAAGACATTTAGAAAGACATTTCAATCTGGAAATTGAAACATCATTCATGCTATGCTCACAGTGGCATGTTTTTTGGTTGGCATAAAAATATGAAATTTCAAAGGAGCTTCCGTATGCTGCTGTTCAATATTCTCTTGTTTTGTTTGAAAATTCCTTTCCCACCAACCAAAATGTGCTTGTCCTCCCCATCCAGAGCCCCCGTCGGAGGAGGCAGCCCCTCAGAAAAGCGTCTGCCCACACGCACTGGCTTCTTCTCACTCCTCCCCTATAGACACAGGCTCAGTTCAATCCGCTGTTTTCACTCTTATCCATTCTTGTAAATATATTGTTTTTCTCACAAGACCTGGCTTGGGGAAAACACACACACTTATCTTCTTATGTATCCAGGAAGTACGTGACAGACTTTAGACCAGGGGTCACCAACCTTTTTAAAGCCAAGGGCTACCTTAAGATTACCAAATGGCTCAAGGGCTACCAGCTCA
>JAODKL010000107.1:25313808-25325199 GCA_026780765.1 Petrocephalus schoutedeni
GGGGGGGGGGGGGGGGGGGGGGGGGGGGGGGGGGGGGGGGGGGGGGGGGGGCTTCCACAATGCCAGAGGTTTCATAGCTGCAGTGTCTCAGGAAAATGTCCTCATGTGCGAGACAGAGAGGTCCCGACGATTATTTCTGCAGTATGCACTGTCCGCTGCAGTCTAGGACTTTGCGATTCCCAAACCGGACAGTGAGGCAGCTGGTCAGAACACTACTCTCTACGGGGCCACCCTGGAACAGGGTGAGGATGGGGGGGTGGGAGTCTAATGTTCCACAGCTGCATCGGGAAGTGTAGACTTCTTTTGACTTCTTGACAAAAGTGGTGGTGTTGAAGGTCCAGGTAAGGTCTGCTAGGCGCACCACAAGAAATGTGGTGCTACTGCTTCTCCCCACTGCAGATCCTTTGATGCTCAGTGTGGAGTGGACAACCGGGGCCTTCCTGTAGTTGACAATCATCTCTTTGATCTTGTCCACATCGAGAGGCAGATTGTTTCCCTTAGGTGTTTGAGCAGTACTTTGCAGTACAATCATGAGTCAGCAGGGTGACTCAGTATAACAGTGCTGGAGTTGTTGTTGTTACCCAAGCAGACCGTCTGGGGTCTCATAGTCCAGGATCTATTTGACAGAAGGGTGCTGAAGCTCAGTAGACTGAGGTTCTCTGTCAGCTCCTGGGAGATGAAGGTAATGAATGCTGAACTGAAGTCACCGAACAGCAATCTTATGCAGGAGTTCATTCTGCCCATGTGGGATAGGGCCAGTCATACAGCGAAGGAGATGGCATCATCGGTGGAATGGACAGTAGGCAAATCGGAGAGGGTCGTGTGAGATTCTGAAATTCGGTTTTCATGTTACTCTTTTCCTGCCAAAGTCCTATTAAAAGTTTGAAATTACTTATCCACGCAGAGTGTCACAAAGGGCAGAAAATAGATACGTTCTCATTGTGCTATTGTTCTGTAAAGATAAAAACAAGTCTTTCCTTTTGAATGGTGGGAAGGAAAAGTCTTTTGTGGGCTTTATTTGTTATTTATTATAAATTAACATTAAAATGGTATCATCGCAGTGCTGAAATCAACAAAATAGAGATGACATATCAAAATATCCAGTATATAATATTTCCATTATTTGTATTTATTTTTTCAATTTTCTCTCTAATTAGCATAAACACAGCTATTGTTTTCCCCCAAAAATGCCTCCATTCAGAACAAAACAACATCATTCCACAGGGTTCACAGACCCTAAGAGTCTAATGTTTATGTAGCACCTTTTAACAAAGAAGAAACACTGAGCAGAACTGAATTCGTAAGTGTTTGATGCCCCACAAAGGGAAGGCTGGTGCTATAATAATAAGCACTTTTGCTTCACAGAGGCAAAACCCAGCCAGTTCACAAAGTCGTGACTTGTGCGTTTTGATAAAGGCCTGTGCTATTGATTGGCTTCAAAGGCTGGGCTCCAGAGAGTATTCTGCCTTTCTTGGTTGTTTTCTCTTTTTTAAATGCTGGTGTTATGACTAACCTGACCACTACAATTTAACCACTGCCACTAGCACCTTGAGATATTTAGTTAGTGTTCTAATGATTCTTCAGGATACACATCCTCCAGCTGCAGAACGTATGATGTCTGTACACCAAGTTCATACTAATCCTGGTAGAATGTACAGATTCAGTATTATACAGTAGGATGTTATGTCCTTACTGGAATCAGTAACACTAAAATGGGGGTGGTGAAAGCCGACTTAGGCGCAGATGAAGCACTTCCCATGGCCTGAATAGTGTGAAAGGGCTTTAACTATTAAGATGGCTGCTTAAGTCGATTTTAGGGATCTCACTCTATTAGAAAATGCAGCTGGTTTTTTTATGCTGGTCTTCAAGTTGGTCAAAAAACCCCTTTTTAAACAGAAAGTCAATAATTCTGCATCGTTTTATCTCACCTTATTATATTCTGCTACATTTACAGACTTTCTCACACTTAATGATGCTTTGCAATACAAATAATAAGTAGTTAGGGCCAGGCACACTGTAATGTCATCTCTGCGATCTTCTTCCTCTCCTCTCCTGCACTCTAGCAGGATTCAGGTTTACCTGTATACCCCTTACCATTTGCCCAGTAAGCCGACATCTTTCAAACCTCATCCGTTAACCATGGAGAAATAAGTCCTGATCTTGAGAAAACGGCTTTGGTTATGTTGAGATCGTGGGAAAAATAAGTCGTGATCTCGAGAAAGCAACTTTGATTATGTTGAGATCATGAGAAAATTAAGTTGTGATCTCGAGATAACAAAAAGAAAAAAAATGTTGATGCATGTCCTCTACAGACTTCCGTAAACACCAGATAAAACATCTATTAAACTCTGATACAGTCTTCAACTGGGATATTACTGGAATACTTTATATTTCAGAATACTACATAGTGAGGTGGTGAGGTGTTAATACTATCCATCTGTTGCTAAGAAAGCACAGCCCTCATTACAGGAAACAAAGGTATTGGCTTCCTGTTACACCAGGGAATTTTAAAGGGCTGCTTGCCACCAATCAGACATCACAGATAGGGTAAGGAAACCAGCCCTGCCTTGGTATTATTATTGGTCTGTTAACAAAATTCGCTGGTATGCCCTATTCTAGTGGTGTTTTAGTCAACATATGAAATGAAAGCCCATGTATGCATAAACATCCATCTTTGAGTAGGCTATCCTGTGTCAGGGTCCCAGAGGAGCCTAATGTATAGGACATACACTTGGGGACAGGACGCCAAGCCAAAGGAAACATACAATATAAATTAAAAACCACACTATCCTAGATATACATAGTGTAATATGTCCGTTTCTTTATAGGACCGTAATATATATAAAGATCCTATAAAAAAGAAACAGTGAATTATTAATCCTTGCGTGTGCCTTCGTAACTCTTGCAGTGATTTTGTGATTTGTTTTTGCAAAGCCCTAACTCATCATTCAACGATAGCCATGTAAATCGCTCAGATCTAAACATATTATTGCTATTGTTGTTTTTTAATATTATTATGTTCGTTTTATCGTTCTTGTTTTCACACATACGATAGAGTTCAGGCAACAATCCCTGAGCTTCCTCCCCAGGAAGCGGGGGAAATACCTCTTACGTCCAGCGACAGAAGGCTGGCGCATGTCTCCCGCTGTACAGTGCGATGCCTGATTGAGACGCCAGCTATCATAAGGAGTTCCTAAAAATGGAATTAAGCTGAGAAGGTAAACCGATCCCAAAGAAGAAAGTCTGTATACGCGCAGCCCGACATCTGTATTCCGGACTGGATTTCATTTTTCACTAAGTAAGTTTTCACCTGTTTATATACGTTATGGTTTAATTTGACCGCATGCAACGTATTGTGGGCAGCGGATAATTATTGCAAGAAGGCAGTCTCAAAATAAACAGTGGTAGGATGTGTTTCTGTAGATGTGTTATACTTCGTAATTTAAACACAAAAGTTTTAATAATTATTTATTGACTTTTCTGTTCATTTTTGAGTAGCTTTTATGTATACCAGTTATTACCTTTGTCAGCCTTCCGGATAGTTGGCATTTATAGTCTTGTTTTAAATGTTACATTTGCTGTTCAAAAGTAACTTTATAATTTTTCGCACTTTGCGAAAAAAATAGCAAAACTACAATACCATTAAAGTAATTATATATTCGTAGTACTCAAGAATATTGTAATATTTTGTCATGTCATAAAGTTTTTTAAAAAACATAAATATAACGGTCTGTAGTATATTAAAAAGGGTCTGTGTCCAGGTTTGTTCTTCTAATACCAATCATTTAAACTGTAATAACACGATGATAATACGATAGAAACCTTTATTATTGTTGTAGTTGTTGCTACTGCTGTGGTTTTTATAAAACTTAATTGAATTAGTAATATTATTGATAGTACTACTGCTAATTCTACTTCTACCACTAGTAGCACTAATAATAATAATAGAAGAAGAAGATAAAAAAAAATTTAAATAACACCATTAAGCTCAACATCGATAGTTAAGCTTTGTGGAATAAAAAGAGTTGAACGGGGGTTAATTTTATTGATTCGGTAATTTTAGGTGTTCAGCAATATGCTACCTTAAATATTGTTGACGGCCACGGTTCGTCATTCATCGTGTATTTCCGTCAAGATTATACCGAACGTACGAGGTTGCAGCATATCGAGGGGAGACAACTTTAAGCCTCATAACCGGAATGTTTTTCATGACAATGAAATAGTAAGAGAATAATGACTGACGATATGATACATAACTGGAATTCATTATATTTATTCATGTTTTGTTTTGGCACTCTTCTAAAATTTATTCATTTATATTCAACACATGTCCAGACACAACTGAATCAGCAAACAAATAAAATGTTAAAACAAGAAGAACTTAAAGGTGAATCACTGGAAGAGGCATTGAGCTGCTTGTTGGCGTTTCCATATTGTGTTTCCAAGCTGTTGCATTGGCCTATGGGTGGTCTTTAACATCCTTCCCTTGTGTACTTCCTGCTTGGAGACTATTCTTTTGACTTTCAGTAGATTTCTTAGTAATTTTGGGGTAGAACAACACCTTAGGAGTGGTGTGGTGGCTCAGTGACCGACAATGAAGCCTCACACCTCTCTGCGCTCGATCTGCGTGTGGAGTATTTATGCTATTTCTGCATTCACATAGGTTTCCGCTGGTTACTGCGCTTTATTTCAAAGCAGTCTAGGTGCTTTGCCATCTCTAAATTTTATGTGCACATTTGTGTGTGTGTTAATGAGTGCTTTTTTGTATGCGGTCTGAGCCTGGCATCCCGCCCAGGGTGTACCCTGGCTTGTGCCCTGTGCTTCCTGGAGCAGACTCGCTATGACAGGAGAAGTTCTTTGGGCAAAATAGAAGGGCCAACGCCTTAGGTGATCTTCTTATTAGAGTGAAGAACAGAATACATTTATGATACAAAGAGCAATTTTGCCGTCAGTTTCTGTGAACAACTGAATAGACTTGAAAGAGCTCTTAGCCTCACTGGTGTTCAAACTGAGACAATAATAAAAGAGTAACAAAAATGCTTCACACTCATCAGGAGTATTGTAGTAGTATAGTTTTTAGTACTACTTACTCATTGCTTTTCCTCTTTTGTTTTCAGGATTGTTTCAAGGAGCCACCCATAGATCCAGATCCAAGATTCTCAATAAGTTGAATCATAAGCTGCCTTTGTCCCTGATGTCAAGACACATCAAGACCTGGGGTCCCAAGCCTCCCATTGCACCCAAACCCAGGCTTCTATATGAACCAGAGGAAAAGCGCTGTCTGCGCAGCAGGAGCAGTCTCCATCAGTGTAGTAACGGAGGCCTAATTCTTTCTGAGGAAGACCTGGATCAGGATAATGAACCAGGAGGCTTTGGGCAGGGTTTAGAGGAGCAATTTCTGGAGGATGCTGATAAACCCAAAAATGGTGAAGGTCCAAGCATGGAGCTTTTCTGTGACTTTGAAAATAATGGCACTGAGGAAGAGGGGAAGGTGCAAGAAGAGGATGAAAAAATAAATGAACCCGTCAGTATCGAAGATGCTGATTCTGAGGAGGCACTGAAACTTTCCAATATTGATTGCAGTACAGGTTTAGTGGATCCAGCAGAGACAACTGACATGGAATGTAGACTTGACATTGAGTCAGAGAGCTGTGGTGCTGGTGAGGCACTTGCTGACACCGATGGACTTTTGGAGTGTGATATAGCTTCTTATCATGAGGCAGCAGATCATTACTCATGTGGGACTCAGGACAGGAAGGTGCCTGAAAACCTGGGAATGGATGAGGACTACCCTTCTGGAGAAATGGACCCAGCCAAGATCCCAAATATAGAACTTTGGTATGTTAAAGATGGTGACAAGTCTTCAGATCATGAAGAGTGCTGTTCAAGTTGTGATTCTCCCTTTAACCAGTTACCTGAGGAGAATGAGGACTCCTTTATTAATGGAAATCTTTCTAGACTTCCATCTCTGTGTGAGGAGTGTTCTTGTGATGTGATGGGTGCACCATGCAACCTGTGTGAAAATTCAGAAGATACGGATAATCAGCATAATTCTCCAACTGATGGAGAGCTAGTGAACACAATGTACGTGGCAGGTAATTCTCAATATCCAGAGGGAACTAAGGACATTGCAGGGCGATATTCAACCAGTGATGCAGAGTCCACCACTGACGAGTGTAATGACATGGATACTGAGGGGAAGAATGCAATCAGCAGAAGAAAGATAAAAGAAGAACAATCTGCTGTCTCAACTATGAATTTCACTGCCAACCCAGATGACTGCTTTGAGGGTCACCCAAATGAGGAGGCGAGTATTAAAAATCTATACACTGAAAATCCACCAAAAGGAATAACTATTCCTCAGATCCTTGAGGAAAAGAAGACGATGAATAACTGTGCTAATGTAAATGATGACTCTCTCTGTCAAGATGTAGAGGATTTGCATGAACCTGAATGTGTCTCATCTGAGGACTATGTTGAAATAGGTGATGACGGCAAGGATGAAACAGCAGGCAGTAAATGTGATGGAAAAGGTACTGATGCCTGTTTGGAGCAGGGCAGTATTCAGCCTCGCTTTAGACTGTACTCGATCTCTGTGCCTGTGGACATGGATATGAGGATAACACCTGAGCTTACTGATGGTCTGATGTTTGCAAACACTACTGAAGTGTTCGGGGAAGATATTGACATTGAGGGCCACATAGTGCCATACTTTAAGCAAACTGAGAGAGAACAGGACAACATTAGTGACGAGCATGTCTATGAGGTGGCTGGACTTGACACGGAGGGTGAAAACTTTCAAGCTGTGGACAGAAAGAATATTGTGACCAGATCTCGGTCTCTCTCTGGTAAAGTACCAGGCTGTGTACCAGAGACTGTTCCTGAGGAAACTGGCACTGAGGACACTGGTAATGAGTACTGCACCGTAGCCTTAGAAAAAAGCAACCACTTAGTGAGTAATAGTCAACAACATGAAACTAACCGAATTATCCCTTCTTGTAAGCCACAACGCTTCATGTTTTATCCCCGTTCCATCTCTGTTGAGGGAGGAGACTTGACTATGTCTGTCTATGAGGATAGCATTTCATTAGGAGAGCAAGAAAAAATGAAAAATTATGACAACATGTCTCTGCCATGTGTCACGGGATCATCGGGAAGCTTCTCCCAAAGAAATCAGCTCCCCTCCAGCGGCATGTCTACCCCAACCTCCGTGGTGGATATCCCACCTCCCTTTGAATTGGCTTACATCACCAAGAAGCCAATCACTAAAAGTTCCCCATCTCTTCTGATTGAGAATGATTCCACTGATAAGCAAAAGAAGAAGTCCTCTTTTAAACGCTTTTTGATGCTGAAGTTTAGAAGGAAGCGAGAGAATAAGGTCCATTTAGACGTGAATGTCTCCTCCTCCAGATCATCATCTGAATCTAGCCACCATGGGCCTGTCAAGCTCCTGGATATGGACAGACGGAGCGTAGGAAACTCCCCCCAGCCCATTTCGCGGGCTGGGAAACAACAACGTTCCTCAGATTCGCCCACAACTTTCCTCTTCTACAAGGATGGCAGGAGAAAAGGTGCTCCAAAGACATTCACAAACAAGAGGCTTTCCCGGGTGGAGTCGTTCGAGGACCGGTCCAGGCCTCCCTTCACGCCTCTGCCATTGACAAAGCCACGGTCCATATCCTTCCCTAATACAGACACATCCGATTATGAGAATATTCCTGCCATGAGCTCGGATTATGAGAACATCCAGATCCCACAGAGGCCCGCACAGGTGGGGTTGTTTGCAGAGTTCTTCGATGATCCCTGTCGTGCGCTTTCAGCTGCCAACGAGAATGATGGATACGTGGACATGAGTAGCTTTGCTGGGTTCGAAAGCAAGATTGAAACACCTCAACAACAAGAACCTGAAAGGTATTGTAAATCTTCTTCGTTAAACCTTCGTGTACACATACCACGTTTTCTTTGACATACTGCCTTGCCCCCCTGTGCAGACTAATATTTTGTGTTGAAATATTGTTAGAATTAAATTGTAGATGCAAATGGCAGTTTTCACTTTAAGCCTCTGTTAAGATCACCAGTGATGTCAGAACATCATATTTCTGTAGATGTGGTAGGCCTTACAGCTGAGATTCAGTTGTTACATGTCTGCGTGCTAACTCATCTAAACACCTGGGAGTGGAGAATTAAACAACAGGCCAGTTGTTACCCACATAACAGACATATGTATAAACATACTGTAGCAAATCCTGCAGCACCAAAAGTGCTGTTAACAGAGTGCTATAGTGAAGCTAAACCAGACTAAAATAATACACCTTAAGTCTAAATTTAAACACTAATAATGAGGGGTGCATCGTTATATATGAGAGGAAATGTACTGTAAGAAGTCTGCATGATGTTATAACATGTATCTTTTCTGGATTCAGTAGAGCAACAAGTACAATTCATGTTATATAAATCTTCCCTTATTTTCTGGATGCAAATGCAAAAGCTTTGCTGTTCCCACTAAGGCTGCAACTAATGATTATTTTTGATGATAGATTAATCTGTCGATTCTTTTTTCGATGAATCTGATAAAAAATTCATTTTTAATTTCCACCCATTTATTCAGAAATAGAACATTATCTAAATTGAAGGAGCAAAAAGGTGCACAAAGAAAAATGCAAATCAACAGAATTTGTTTCGACATTAACACTTCAATATTTACAGTAATACACAAAAATGGTCTTGCATGACACTATCACATACTGTACACTCACAGACGTGGTTACTTTCATCCCTGTCTAAATGCAATTTATCCTACCTCACTCACATGGTGAAAGATGGGACTGTCTGGGCAGACAAGTGTGCACCCTTGGCTACCGAACATGGCATTTCGCCGTTGAAATAAGAACAGGGCAAACGGAGAATGGGTGGGTTTGGGAATAGGTTTCGTTTCGGCAGACGGTGTGTGCGCGTGCGTATGGGAGCGTGTATGTGGGATCGTGTTAGCGGGTGCGCGTGTATGTGTGAGCGTGTGTGTGCGAGCGTGAGCGCACCCGCCGCTCCTGACGGGCTACTCCGTCACAGTGCAGTGTCTTCACGCTGACCTTATGTCGAAGTAAAATTTATTTTTGCAGCACATTTAAACACCGCTATACAAAAAGAACATTGAACTGGAATAAGAGTAAGGCACACACCATCTTTCGCATTTTTGTAATGCGAAGTGCTCCCACACTTTGGAAAATACGACCTCCGCTCTTCCTCCACCACGCCATTGGCCGCGCTCTGTTCATCTCCGTCTGCAGGTGAAGTGAACTTCTCCGCGACATAGCGAGTTGCGCACTAATAGCACGACACAACGAATCGACAATTAAATTCGTTACCAACACTTTTAATAATCAATTTCTATCGATTCGTTGTTCCAGCCCTAGTTCCCACTAGTATTTTTATTTTTCATATTGTAAATTTACATAACCATGAATTGTGGGCAGCCGTATTGTTTTCATAAATCAGCTTCCAAAGATTGATTGGGCTTTCATGAAATAGCTTCGTGAGGATTTTTCAATAACATTGTTTGCTGTTTCTGTTAAAATGCACTGTAACAATGGCATTGTTTACTCTTGGTTTTTAAAATGTATCGTGGGCTATTGGATCACAAGTGACAACTGAGACCCATCGCCGATTATACTTGTGTCTGTCCAAGGTGTCCAGATTAGATTTCATTCTGCCTGCGTCACTTTCACTAGAAAATGGCCCTGTGCGGAGTTATTGTGACGTCATCAGGGACGCATCGGGACACATTAGTGTTTACACTTCAAAAGATGAAAATGCTGCAAAATGTGGGATTAATTAGTTTTAGTTTTAACAACACAGGCAAACAATCTTCTGCCTCAGAGGAACAGTCAGCTATGAATTCCACTGCCAAGCCAGTCCTAATAGAAATACACAGTCTGAGGTGTGCTTTATCTCCCATAGTCCGTTGCTTAAATAGCACTTTACTGACTTTGTCTCATTAAGTTTCATAGTTATTAGTTTATATACAAAATCCATGTACAATATAAAAAACTGATCATGTTTTATTAATGTGATTTATTGCTTGTTTCTAGTTTTGTTTGGAATGACAATAAACATACTGTAGCATTTTTTGTGATTTTTTATTAATACCCCCTTGGAAGCGTGTTCCATTATTTCCTCTTCTTTCATAGCCTACCTTTTGGTAAAAGGCCTGATCAGCTCTTTGAATACATTTTTATAGATCTATTACCACAAAATCTCACACATTTAGTTATAGGTCAGCGCATTATGCAATATAATAAAGCTCAGGAACCTGAAGATGGTAAAACACGTTGTTACTTTGCCCAAATATCACATTCATACTCTATAACTCTATAGTGATGCATATTACTTACCGAGTCACTTCATGATGGTCCCCTCAGATGAGCCTGTAAGTTGGTGTTGTGTTGGCGTGCCATTGTGGGGATTACCTGACACCTTGGAATTAGTCCTGCAAAATAAAGTCCATGACTTTAACAATCTTAAGTATGGTCATTGTCCTTTTATTCCTCATCCAAAGCATCCAGGCTAATTGCCTTATCATGCAGCATGCTAGAACGCCTCTGTCCTCAGCAGTCACATAAATGGCTGTGGCATAATAGAACAGTGAGAGGAGGTCATATGTATATGTGGAAGAGAGAGCTGTCTGACAGCAGAATATCGAGATGTATTGAGCAGTGCATTCATTGCATGGATGGCTTGTGATGGCTATACAAGCCTATACCACAAAACCATCCTTTGAACAAATTTTCATGACAAATCAACACACTCTTAATCTAAAACTACTAAAGTCTAAATCTAAAAATACTGTTAGAATTTCCCAGATAAATGTACCAATCTCTGATACAAATTAACTGTAATTATTTGGAAGGAATAAAAGGCCCAGTCACTGACAGTCAATTAAGTCAATTAGAATCCCAGAATATCACCAAAAATCATTAAAGGTCTGCCCTGCACTGCACTGCACAGATTGTCAGCAAACTTTTGCTAGAAATATACTATAGTAGGGGTGGGCAGATCGATCCAAATATCGATAGTATCGATACCAACGTTGGTATTGGTATCAGATCGATACAAGCGTGATACTGTTCCAATTTCTCTCCTCTACATTCCCAAAAGTAGACACATCTGTGCTAACAAACACTGCTCCGTCTGCATCTTGCAGCTCAATTTGCTCCTCCTTCTCCCCCTTGCTCTGCTGTGGTTGGTTGTCATAGTGTCACGTAACTCAGCGGTGTGAGTGTGAGCAGACAGTGGCTGAATGAGAGCAGCACGGCAACATGGCAGAGAAAAAGAGGAGCCAAAGGCTGAGAATTAGAGCCAAGAGTAGTTTGTGCTTTTCTTTAGTTATTTGCACTT
>JAODKL010000107.1:25325299-25357202 GCA_026780765.1 Petrocephalus schoutedeni
TAAAATATCTGTACTTTATATTTCTGCTCCCTGCATGGATTACCTTACATTTATCTGTGTTAAATGACATCTGCCAAATATCAGCCCAGTCGCTAATTAAATCCAGATCCCGTTGAAGCCTCTGAGCTGCTAGATCAGTATCTGCTACACTGCCCACCTTGGTGTCGTCTGCAAATTTAACCAGTTTACTGTATGTATTTGTGTCATAATAATAATAATAAGTGTTTCATAAATAACTGTGCACTTTGTTTATAAAAGCAGATACGTGTAATCAGAGGGAGATTTATTTCTTATTGTTGTTTCTAAATAAGTAATTTGAAAACAGCAATTTAAGTTTTAAAACTTTAAAAAAATCTGTCCTGAGGTTTAACATGCACATAATGAATGAATTAAATGTGGAGTGTAGAAATCACAAAATCATTTAGTGGTCAGATTTAGCATATTGATGATGCATGGCTGTCCCTTGCTTCTGTAAGTAAAAAGTATTGGTATCGGTATTAATATTGGTGATATTGGCCCTGTGTTTACTTGGCATCGGATCTATACCAAATTCAGCAATATCACACACCACTATACTATTGTTCTAGAGTTCTTAACTTGCTATACTATACTATGGTTCAATGGAAATATAGCCAGCTGGTTAGCAGCTCTCTACAAGACTAGTTTCAATAAAATTTTACCTTGATTTCATATCCACCATACTATAGCATTTTCATTATATGTTCTCACATAAGAAAACAAACAAATATTACACACTGTAAGTGTTTCAATGAACTGGTTCATTTAGATAAACCTATGCTGATCTTGTCAGTTGAATTGATGCTATATGATCACAGTATTCATTGACCTTACTGTGGACCTATATGGTTTCAGGACTCTGAGATATGCTTTGTTATAACAGTAACAGTGTAACCAGGTGAAAATAGTAAATAAATGTGCTGTGTGCAAATGATCCATGTTAATCCAGTGTTAACATACTTCCAAATGAAATTTAAATTATGTTTTTGTATTCCCCAGATGGATTAAGTACCAGTCTGCTACCACAGACACTTTCTTGCACCAAAATCGAAGCAGCACCACATAGTAATAGCAAAGAGCAGGGCAAAAGAAGAGAAGTATAATAAATTAATAAATTATCATAGCATTCAGCTAAACCAAATTTTGAAAGGCTTTTCTATTTAATAAGCAAAGCATTATTAAAACTTGCAGTGTTTTTTGTTTACATACAAAATAACTGTATGGTTTCCAGAATCTTGAACAGTGATCTGTTTCACTGACCTCTTTTAAATGAGACCTGAGTATGGTTTCCTCCTGATGGCATTATCTGTGTTACCTACATGGGGAAGCTATTGTGAATTTCACTATTATCTGAGCTATTTCAAGGGATCACTAAGCTGTTTTCAGTGGCTGTTGTTTGTGGCACTTGTATTCAGTGTGTGGTTGGCTCTATATTGCATATATTCAAGGGTGAGTGTATTGTGTCTGCATTTTCACTTATTACTCAGAATTCAGCTTTTCCTTCAGTAAAATAGTTACATTCCTAGACTGCAATCACTTCTTTCTATAGTATTAGGGTATTTTGCTGTTTTCCCATTTGAAACAAACTCTAATGTTAAACATACCAGAATTTCATTTATTCAGGCTAATATGTGCTGTTATCATCTGCAATTCTGTGATTGCATGGTACAGGGGCAATTAGCTCAGCTCCACTGACGAATCTGTAGTGTCCATTGCAGAGCACACACAGAGAATTTGTAAATTCCATATGCAAACATCCAGGGTGGGAATCAAATCTCCAGTGCTATATGGGATAGGCATTTGTGCTAACAATTGTGCTTCCCAAAGATTCCACACACACACATACACAAACACAGGCACAAAGTTGTCCTGAGGGATACCTATAGGTACAGTACGGGCCTGCACACACAATGGACAGAAGTTCACCTAACCACGTGTTTTTGTAATATGGAAAGAAACCTACACATACCAGGGAGAATATGCAGGCTTCAAACAAGTAGAGCGGGTGTGGGATTCAGGTCAGCAACCCAGGAAACGTGAAACAGCGGCGCTATCAACTAATCGCCCTTCCTTTTTTAATTTTTGTGCTGATGGTTGTCAACCGCATCTGTGATAAAGCTCAAAAAACCTTGCAATCTTATCGTTTGAGGCGATAAAGGCTTGGATGGCCAACAATTTTCTGCAATTAAATAACAAAAAAACTGAGGTATCTGAGTGTCATCTTAATTACGTCAAATGTTAAAAATCTGCCCGTAATTTTTTTTCAACATTAGTTCAGTTGTAAAGCCTAGATTCCATCAGCTCAGGATAATATCTAAAAATGAAGCCATTTCTTAACTTTTACACACTAGAAATGGTCATCTGTGCTTTTGTCTCCTCAAGACTAGATTAGTGTAACTCATTATATTATGGTCTGAGTCAGTCTTCTGTAGCTTGCTTGCAATTAGTTCTAAATTTAGCTGCTAGGCTACTCACTGGCACAAAGGACACACATTTTAGCTTTCCACTAGGTCCCAGTGTGCTATCGCATTTATTTTAGGATTTTTTTGTTTGTTTTTAATTCACTACATGGACAGGCGCCTTACTATATTACTGATATAATTACACCTTACTGACCATGTTGATCCCTGAAATGATCACACTTTACTGACCAAGCAAATCCCTGATTTGATCACACCTTACTGACCGGACAGATACCTGATGTGATCACACCTTACTGACTGCAGATCCCTGATATGATCACACCTTACTGACTGTGCAGATCCCTGATATGATCACACCTTACCTACTGTGCAGATCCCTGATATGCTCACGCCTTACTAACTGCACAGATCCCTGGTATGATCACACCATGTTGACCACACAGATCCATGATATGATCACACTGTACTGAATCTGCAGATTCCTGAAATGATCACACTTTACTGACGATGTAGATCCCTGATATGATCACACCTTACTGAACACACAGATCCATGATATTATCACACCTTTCTGACTGCGAAGATTCCTGAAATGATCACACTTTACTGACCATGCAGATCCCTGATATGATCACACCTTACTGACCACACAGATCCCTGATATGATCAGACCTTACTGACCATGCAGATCCCTGATATGATCAAACCTTACTGACCATGCAGATCCCTGATATGATCACACTTTACTGACCAAGCAGATCCCTGATATGATCATACTTTACTGACCGTGCAGATCCCTGATATGATCACACAGACTGCACAGGTCACTGCGCTCTGTGCCTGCATCCGATCCTGTAAGCAGGTCCTCCAACTTCAGGGGAAATTTGGGGTTTGGTGCCAGGATTGGCACTCCAACCATGGGAAATCTTCACACTGTTCAGCTCCATCTGAGCACTGTGGTGCTGAGGTACCACCCACTGCATGGCTGCATGCAGGTTCCCGTCCCGGAGGTGGTCAGTCATGTGGTGGTGTGTGGCAGCGTGCTGTCTCAGCATCTGCCCCTTACCCCTCTCTCCTCTCTTTTTATAAATAAAACGTACTTAATTTTACTTTCTTAGAACAATACAGCCATCTATCCATCTGGCTCAGGGTCACGGGGTCCTAAGAGTAATATTTTAATGTAATGTATGTACTGTATTTGCAGAGACACAATGAAAAAGTTACATCTACACTGCATTGAGCTGCATCCCTGTGTATTTATTTACTATGTATACCACAGGTTTGACTGGAATAGCCTGGAATGGTTGCCGTTCTTAAAGTTACTTCTGGGATTTGCAGCCATAATGTGGAATCTCAGTGGAATGCAGTCGTTTTACTGAATATTGTGTTAAAAGTGAAATTGACTCATTATTATAAATCATGGCAATTCTTTCTAGCTTGTGGAAGCCTTTCCTCTTAAAACATAAACTTTAAGTGATGATGCAAAATACCTGAAGAATTGAAAATATTTGTGGTTAATATTGTATATAAATGTTGCTCTCATAGATTTGATCCCCATCTACACAAAGAAAAACCTTTTCATAAAAGATGGGGCTATAGCTGTACTGTAGCTTGGAGAGTTTGACCACCTTTCCCCCTTCAACTAGGCCGACTGTTGGCTATTGCTGTCTGGAAATGCTCTGTACTAGTTGGACTGTGGTCAAATACTGTTCAGCTGTGAATTTTATTGTTTCTGGAGGAAACATGATTACTGCTCTACACAAGTTGGAATGTGCTCAAGTACTACAAACTTTATTACATTTTGGTTTCTGGGAATTACTTAAAAGTCAGTGTGTAGGTATTGCTTGCAGGGACTGCCTGAGCATTAGATGTTATATTAACAATGGCTGGCTGCCGCTGGCTGTGCATGCTGTGTGGAAGAAGACCTGGGTGTGAGGCTTCCAGAGGTCATCCGGAGCGAGGTTACTGCTAGGGCGCCACTGGAGAGGAACCATCCTCCCCACGAGCCTCCACTGCGCTGTTTACAGGAAATGCAAGACAAGGGCAGTGAGATTCATGGCGAGATGGACAGGGTGCACACGGGCTGTGAGGTTGCCAGACTGGCTCACGGCTGGAACAATGAGCATTGTGTATGGTGCTTGAAGACAGTCCTCTCACGTTTTACCTCAATAAATGATATGAAAGACTATAATGAAGTATATTGTACATTTACACACATGCAAAGAATAATGTTTCAACTGGTTCTTTCACGTAATCATACTGCTTAAAGAAACACTATAAGTATATATATATATATATATATATATATATATATGTGTGTGTGTGTGTGTGTGTGTAAATCACTTGAGTTCATTAACAGAATTACAGTTTGTGGATCAGTGGTGCTCCTGTGATTACGCCTTTTCACTTCTCATACGAGCCAGTCCATTTTCTTCGCCGGGAACCGATCTGGTTTGCCAGATAGACACGCCATTATAATAGCAATCCACAGTAGCTCATGTGCCTCACCTTTTAAAGGTGAGGTTACATGCCATTCTGATTGGTTGGTTCATTGCATGTTACGCCCAAAACACACCTAAGAATAATTAGGAGTTAGGACAACCTTTTTGCGCCTTGTTATTTTCTGCCGACAAAATAGCAGAATGACAATATTTAACTTTGAAATTCCCCAACATTTCGACAGAATATCTGCATCGACCTAATGATCATTATAGACCTACAATGAAAATTGGATGTCATTCATCTCTGTACGTACAAAACAGCTAAAATGTAGGTCATTAACACCGATCTGACTATCAGTTGGGCGAAAATGTGGTCATACCATGTGAAAACTGCATCGCACATGCTACCTGATAAAGCAAGGTTCATGGAATCCACCAGCAGTAATGGCTGCTACCTCTGTGTCCTCTTGGATGGGTGATGATTTCTGATGGTTATGCAGACCCCCCCCCCCCACCAAGCTGTAAAGGTATACAGCGTGCCACCAGTGCCTGAAGTTGGAATATTTCAGGTGGGTCCGTGCATAGCATTTGTTATGATTTGTGAAGCCATCATAAATATGAATATGTAGAACTGCATTCATTTGTATTTCTAGATCACAACAGCAGGGTTTTATGAAGCAGTTCGAATAGCTCAGCAGCTTAAGAAAAATGGCTTTGGGAATATAGCCTCTGGAAATTTGAGTTCATAGATATTATCTAGCATCAATGTCCTTGCAGTTTTACGTTCTCCTGCAGATACAGACTTTTATCCAGTTGGGGTGCTTTATTGCACATTTATCATCAGAAAAACTAACAGGCAGAAAAAATGAATACAAGTTTCTACCCTTATTCCTTATCAAGAGGGGTGGCTATCAGTGGATGATGAGAGTGTCTCGCAGATATTGCATCTCTTCTATATATGTCTGTGTGCCTGATGTTAGATTTTTTTATGTTAGAAAATAAACCAAAAAAAATACCACCAGCTTGTTATAATGGCAGCCCATTCTGATACCAATGTGTCAATATTCCTACCTGTACAGTAGCTTTATATTCATATCGATGGCAGAATTTTACTGTGCTTTGCTCAGCAAGTTCCAAATTGAAACACAGAATGCATTCACTGTCAAGGGATTGTTTTTTAATACTGGTAACTGACGTATACTAGTTTTTCGTTGTTAAGCTGTAACAACTTTAGAGAGGTTTCTAAAGGAATTAGTACTTTTTAAATTGCAGTATTTTCTCATGTTTAATTATAGTGTGATTTATTTTCACTTTCATTGGCACTTGTATTTTGTGTGTATAACATTTACTGATATTGGATGGACAGATATGATGTGTACAATCATCTTACAATCAGTCAGAGGGAGCCAATATCAACACTGATAAGGAGCCACAAAATCTCCTTTGTTCAAGTGTTTAAAACTTCTGTATTAAGCACTGCTATACAGTATGTTGATTTTCCATAGGAAATTAGTAAAATGCAATAAAATTTGGATGTTGATCTGGTGATCATATATAACTCCAAGAAAATATTTACAGGTAAATTCAATCATGATAAGGTAGTAAGTATATTACAACATCTTATATAGTAAAATGTTATATAAGTTTAACGCAAAGCTGGCTCTGTGCCCGTAGCCTCCTGCATGGGCTCTGGAACCCCAGCAACCCAGAATAGCAGATACAGAAAATGGAGGGATGGATGGATGGGTGAAGCTGGCTAAGTGCAGCTATCCTGGTTTAATTAGCTGAAGAGCCCAGGCATTTGCTGCTCACTACAGGACAGGGAGGCGGCCCCTTCTGGTCTTGTTCACAAGTTTGTTTCAAAAGAAGCATTAAAGACTTCCCAGCAGCTGCCAGTCCTTTGCCTATATGGTCATATATGATCTCTCAGCAGTGGCAAAAGAACAGAGTATATATATACTCATGCGGAGACCGTGCCGAGGTTCCCCCTGCCGTCCGCGTGCATGGACTGTACAGAGGAGTCTCCCTCCAGGCCTCCTCTCTCTCAGCAGGGCCTCTAGTGATTGCAGCATGCGCCAACCAGCGCTAGAATTTAAGCTCTTAATGTCTCCGCAATCTGGCCCAAGCCGTCCGTGTTATCGCCGCCGGGGGAGAGCGGGAGAGCTAGACGGTAGTGAGGGAAGGAATATGCGTACAAAGTGGCGTTCAGGAATGACCAGGGAATGGGGCCTAGCTAGCGATAAGTACGATCAAGGCAGTGAAAGGGTGATACAGGAGAGATGGTTATATGGAATACTTTTAGCACAATAGATATTTATCTTCAAATACAACAGAAAATAGAATGCACCTGGTGAAGCCTGTTTGTGCTGTAATGCTAAAAAAATCACACAGATTTGCAGCATTGTAGTGCAATGTGTGAATCAGAATAAATTGCAGACGGTGACACTCTGCTATTACCCATGAACTAACCAAACTCTTTCTGCGTTCTTACCCTCGGGGCAGAAGGGGCCACACAGAGCCTGAAGCTGTTTGCCAGGTGTCCATGACACAAGAAGGCAAGGCCGAGACTGAGGATGACCAAGGGCGCACGTCGGAGGAAGAGGACGGAGGATCGGAGCGTGGCCGCGACAGACAGGTGAGTCACCAGGGAAGTTATTACCCTCCCACAGAAGCAGAGGCTGCAGAAGTGTTTAAGTGTTAAGTCTGTGTTTAATTCTGCCATCATTGTGTGGATTCTTCCAAAGTCGAGTGCATTGTCCTCCATACAGTACTGACTTAGTAGATGTTGACTGACTCCAGCTATAACTTGATGTAGCTGTTGTCGCAGTGGCAGTGGAAGGGAGGTGGAATGAGTGGCCACTATTTCACAGTGTTGCTCCTGCTTTCACTTGGAAATATAAGTGTAGGATTGTGAAACTCCTCTCTGTGTCAGTACAGTCCTCCAGTACAACACGTATCTGGCTGCTGGAGAGACTGGTATGTGGGCATTGTCATCAAATGGCAAAGTTCACCCTGTGGTTACACAAACAGCCAATTTCGAACACAAAAAGAGAACCCCACCCCACCGCCAAAATATCAAGCAGACAGAGGTCACGTGATGACTACTTCCTGGTTTTCTTTTTTTTTTCTTTTACATGAAATCATTCAAAGGCAGAAAATAGAGGAAACCTTTAGAAAAAAATGCATTTTGTTCACAGGTTTAAACATTAGAAACAAATGTTTATTCGCTGTGTTTTGTTTATGGGACAGTTGGGTGTGGTGTATGGCCCACAAATATCAAAGCATGGCTGTTCGCCACTTTACATGTGATCTGGGTTCTGGCTTTTGAAACCTTGAGTTTCATGCTATCAATGTACTGCAACTTGAATTCTTATCTAAAAAAATAGTTTCTTGTGATCCCAATGCTGTATGTATGTATGTGGAATGTATTTTAAAACAGTCTGGCATGTACTAAAAGAACTGGAACCATCAGTACCATAATGCTACAAACATCATAGATTTTCTTTGTGGCTTGGGGTCACCAGCGGTCAGAAAGGATCCTGTGGTAGTGTTGTCTCCTCTCTGATCCTTCAGGTACCCAGCACTCAGGGTGACAGAGGGCTACTTCTGCAGCTGTAGCAGTTGCTTTATCTGAAGCAGCTTCCATCCTTACCCTCTTTGTTTGACAGTGCATAATGTGTCTGGATACACAAGAAGCCTTTTTTTTTTTTTACACTTTCTTTTTTTTTAATGTTTAAAAAAACTAAACTACGGCATTCTACCATCTTGTGATTCCTCCATCAGTTTTACAGCAGAGCATATTTTTTTGGGCTGGCTTTAATTATAGTACACAGTTTCAGTTTCACACCGCTCAATTTTTTTATTTATTTATTTATTTTTTTTTCTCTTTTGACCAGCCAAGTCAATGGCACATAGCAGGTACAAATGATGCTCAGCCAGCAGGGTCAAAGAACAGGCGAGTGTTCAGAATCCAATAGAAGCCAATTACAAAGCAGAGCAAGACATCAGATCAACAATGCGCAAGATCAATACCTCACAAAGGCGTCACTTCACAGTGGTCTTTATGTAAGCCTTTAGTTTAATCAGGGGATGTGCTACAGGTGTGTCTATTATTCTGAAGGAGTGGGGCTTCGTCTGCTGTGGGCACAGCTTACTGGAGGCAGGTGTTACCATGGATTTCATCTGTACTGTTTGTTGAACTGTCATCACATGTACTGAACAGAACCTGAGCTTCAGGTTGGCAGAACCTGACCAAATTCAGAATCTTTGTTGGGTTCTGTATAAAATGTGCTGTTATATATATAAATTCTGGTAAATGGAGATAAAATTAAATATCAAGGAACACAAGCAAAAAATGAGATTTTAGACTGACATATGTCATGACTGGACCTGGATCAAATCTGTGAAATTGCCTATAGTTGTTTGTACAATGATAACTAAAACACAGACTAGGGCAGTGTTTTTCAATCCTGCTCCTGGAGAACCACCTGCCAGGACGTTTTCACTCCAGCCTGACCCTAATTAGCATCAGGTGTAGGTTGTAGGTTGTGAGCATTGTGGGTTTGACCAAAAAACTTTCCGGCAGGTGAGAAACACTGGGCTAGAGGTCTCCCAAGGGTTTGCACCCTTCATCTTAACATATTACATTAAGAGTTATTTTTAATTTAAGGTAACTAAGGTCATTTAAGGTTTCACTGCTCTGCTTTGTTCATTTATACTTACTCACATCTTCTCTTGCAGGGTGATGGCAGATCAAGAGCTTTTTACATAGCAAAAGAGCTGGTGGATTCAGAAAAAGTGTAAGTAAACCCAGTAATTTTTATTTAGATTTCATTCCTGTGTATATTTTATATTGTGTCTTGTATTATATTTTAATGCAACATTCCGTGACATTACACTGTGTAGCATTGTAATCACATGTGACTCTACATAAGGTTACTTTAGCTACACCGCAAAACCTTGCTTTTGGAGCTTAATCAGTTTTTATCTGTTCTTCTTGTGCTATGAATCCCAGCAGGGGCCGAGAACCAATTTCAAATGGCGTGTTGTAAACAAATGCTTCATAAGAGATTATTGCATTAATGTTTAAAGTACAAATTATCCTCCTAGTTCTTAGAAACTGTGCTCTCCATGATTGCGTTTAATACACTTCTTATAAAAATACCTCATGTATCTCATAGTTGAGTGCTTTTAAGGTATATTTTGTTTTATTAATGGTAGGCTTGTGTTCAGGATCTTGATCATTTATTAGAGACCTAACCATATGTCTTTCTGGCTTTCCTAACAGACATGTGAATGGTCTGAAACTACTCCAGGAGGTAGGAATGTAGACGCATTAATCTTCCACATACATGCCCTTCAACTAGGTGTCGAGATACAGTGCGCAGGCAGTAGCATTGAGTTGATTTATATCTTTTCCGAGAGTATACATACAAATTGTAGTGCTGGTGACTGAAAACAATTGAGCTGTATGACCTTTGGAAAAAGTAATTTATTTCTAGACAGAATAGCCCCCCCCCCCCACTGTGGTCCGACGTCTTTGATGCCTCCGTTAGTTAACCACTGATGAGGTGGTACTTATTGGTAGACCTCCAACAACATGTTCATGACAACATGAATGCAAAAATCTCCATCTGCTCCTCAGAAATCTCCTTAAACATCTGCTGCATCCACTTAGGTACTTTTGCCCGGCTGTAACTGTTTATAATAGCTAATCTAGGGGACAAGGTGCCACGAGCGTATGTGCGATTCTTTGATTTGGGCAGCCATGCTAGCTTTTGGCGTGTGTGACTTTCAGTAGTAGACCATCACAGAATGGTGGCCTGGATAAAATGGCACAAAGCTGCTTCTGTGCCCTCCCTGGGTAGCAGTTAAGAAAGCACACCACTATGCAATGGGATGCGACTGCACATCCTAACATTAACGTAGTGAGACTTTACGCTTTACAAGGGGAGACGGTCATTTGTTATTCTTCTTCTCTTTGATTCTTTTGGAGAATATAACATTGCCTGTTGTCATCATGTTGAGCATTTACATTATTCTTTTTAAATAACCACCCAGAAAAAAATACTGCAGTTTTTAAAATAAATGTTTAACTGGTCTTGGAAGTAATTTTTATAGTATGATTATATGTTCTTTGGAATTATTCATTATTGTAATATTTTAAAATGTTTTGGGTGAGACGGTGAAATGTGAAATGTTTAATGTTAATGGGTAAGGTCAGGGCTGCCTCATTAAGTCTTCTGCTTAAGTTGTGGCTGTCAGAGGGATTGTTTGTCCTTCATTTCACCTTTACCTGCTGCTTTTTGTGCTAAACTATTTCCTCTGGGGCTGTATTTCACGTGTATTACATGCAGCCACATCAGGTAGCAATGCTTTGCCCTGTAAGTACTGTACCATGATCTCTCCGAAATCTATAGTAAATGTGTACAACCCCCGTATTGTGTAGGATTTCAGGGTCACTGTGGCTGCTGCTGTGGGGGACGACGAGGAGCCGGTCCTGCAGGAAGAAAAGCTCAGTGAGATTCTAGGCCAGTTGCCAGAGGCGTGCCAGCTACACTGCCACATTCTCACAGAGCTAGAGGGCCGTCTGAGACAGTGGTGAGAGCCTTGCACATTTACACGCAAAGGCTAACATGACTACATTGGGGTTGCCAGCTTTGGCCAGCTGGCTGGGGTGAGATTTTCGATTTGAGACATGCACACGCATGCACAGGCATTTTCACGTACCTAACAGTTTTGTTACCTTGTAAATAGTCTGTAGTGTTTGCAGACTACCCCAATGCTTTTATGTAGCTTATTTTAGATTTATCCCGGAATAATTAGATTTGCCATAAGATTTCTTGCGTGGGTCTGAAAGCGTGATGCGTGAGATCTGGCAACCCTGCTGCTTTCTCAGCTTGTAGACATGATTGTGTGATTGAAAATCTCCCCTTTAATAATTCCTGATTAGTTTTTTGGCACATTTCATCATCGTTTAATAAATGCCTGTTTCTATTCAAAAAAATTGAAACTCCCTTTTACAGTATTGTATATACGTGTCACTATATAGTATAAATTGGCATTCTTGAGGGTACTTGCGGGATAATTCCACCTCACCCTGTCATTCTTTAAGGGAGGAGAGTCAGAGCATCGCTGATGTTTTCCTGTCTCGACGGGCAGAGTTTGCCATCTTCACACCCTACATCACTCAGTATGATCGCAGGATGGCCCTTCTGGATGAGATGTGCCAAAGCTCTCCCACCTTCTCCGCCATCGTCAGGCAGTTTGAGGTGAGTCCTGGGTCGTAATTGGCCACTAGCACGCAATATTGTTCATTTTTGTTGTCCTTTGGTATACTGTATGTATTTGTATAGTATCTTTAGTATATTGTAGGCTAAGCATGATGAATATTAAAATGCTCTGGTTGTTGCTTTGTGGGTCCTGTTTATACTGTACTTGTGTCCCAGTGTGTTTGTCTTGGATTGCTTTGTTCGGTTGTTGAAACTCAAACTGACTGGAAGGTATTTTGCAAGAAGTGCCGTGAACATTCCCCGGGCAACAAGTTATTTCGTGTTGTATTTTATGATAGAACGGCGCACTGGCTCAGGTGTTCACACTGTAGCCACATACTTCCAGAGCTGTGAGTTTAATTCTTGACCCTAGTTTGTACATGATCATGGAGTATGCGCGGGTATACTTTGCTTTTATCTTGCATACTCTTAGGTAGGGTTGATTTTAAGAATTTCAAATTACGATTTATCTGACAGATATTGTGATTGCGATTTGATTTGTGATTTTTTATTTTTTTTTTACTTTTTTCTGTGTATAAAACTGTAATTGAGCACAACTGTACATTGAAATCTGAACTGCGCTGTACATTAATCCAAAGATATGAATGGAAATGTATGAACTGAATCTATAATGTTCTATATCATTTTTGTAGAATAAATGCATCTAATAAACCATAGAACAATTCTCCCGAACATGGTAAAGTGATTGTATTTTTACATACGCATCATAAGTGCCACGTTTACAAACGGCACTCGACCGCTTTTTTACCCTTAGTAACGTGCTTCTGGAAAGTCCCATGTACACAAGGGTCAAATTAGCAGAGAACAATGATGTATAAAACCACTATCACAAAAGCTCCAATTGTGTCCAACTGAATATTGTGGGGGAAAAAAAACTGTTTTTCAACACTCTGTAAACATCAGGACTGTCTGTCACTCGTTTATTCAAACCCTCTTTGTAAAGTTTAGAATTGTCATCAGTTAAATTGAAAATTATTAATGCATTGGTGCAGTTTTTGTGAAGTGTAGCTAGCTTTGATGTTCTTTCTGCACTTCTTATAACGCATAATTTTGTGCCATTCAGCGTGACTTTTTTTTTGACGATCCTGCGTGCCTCTGCGGGCGGCTAACAGTTCCTTCCCAACACGTGGTCCCCGCAAACCCAGTGGTGGTTAGTGATTCCATGGCAGTAGGCTCATTTATATGTAATTGATTTTTGTGTGATGCCTCAGCAAATTGTGTAAGAGAGAGTCAACAGTACTCGGTTAATGATGCCGATAAAGAGTCAGGGGCAGCTCCTGATACAATTATTGTTAAGTACAGACCTGTAGTTACTGTTCTGGTGGGAGACCTCGCCACTGTGACCTTATAATAAATGGAGACTGGGGAGGCTGTGGAAACATTTGATAATTCTTGTTTTGTCATAGTAAGACTTTTTGGGCACTTCTTTGGTATTTGAAGGATGTTTGTTTTGTTGTTAACAATATACAAATTAGTTAGCTTTATGCAATATTTACGTTTATGAACAGCATTGTACGTGGAGCACATATGGATTGGAAGTGGTTAACTGGATGCAATGCTATGAATTGTGTGCTTCAAAAAAAAAAAAAAACTTTGGCCAATTTCTGTTTTTTTTTCTTGGATGTGTTTGAACTTTATTTTATTAGAAATTTAGACCGCTCAAGGGAACCATGCAGAGAACTGGCATTGTTTATTGGCTGAAAATGTCTATGGTTTGGTCTCCCAAAGAGGCCGCCAGCTGCCGGGAAAAGGCCTATTTACGCCTCCTATGAAATCTCTTACTGCTTGTTATGTTGGATGGCCCTCACCATTTCTTTCTTATTGTTAGTGGTATTTGTAGCGTGTAGCAGAGTCAGGAGCATAGTGGGGTGACTGAGGTTTAATTACTTCCTGGGAGCAGTGATGGCAGTAAATATATGTGCTTATGTGTATATCTTTATATGTTTGTTTGTGTGCGTGTTTCCCAGGAAGATAACAACACAGAACATTGTGAAGCTGGCAAAAGAGCTGAGAGAGGATCATTAGGAAAGGCATCCTGTTTATAGCTCTCCAATTGAATCAACATATTGCACAGACTGAGTTTTGACTCCATGAGCCATTGATTTGTATGGCTGTGTTAACGGTGCACTTGCCCTATTATGCACCGCTAAGTGTACCATGGAAATATACTGTGATTTTGCTCTGTGTGTCAGTCAAGGGGGCAGCTCAGAGGTGTGCGAGAGCCTGAGCACAAAGTGGGGAGATCGGCTCTGCCTGTGATCGGAAGGTCGGCGGTTCCAATTGCTTGTGACTAAAGTAAATTCACTGTTGAGCCCGTAATCAAACCCCAGTTGCTTCAGAGACACTGGCTGGGTAAAGTTGGGTAAAGTCCATGTTTTTAGTAATTTTTATAAGGGTATTCATAATAAATGATAATGCAATTGCAAAGTATTATAAACATGGCTATAAATATTTATCAAAAGGCATAACAGTATAGCCATGTGCATTATGCATTCTGAACACTTTATGTAGCTCTCATCTATAATGCACTATAGATACGTTGGTAATGCATTATAATGGCCGGTATAAGCAATAAGGCTGCTTTCTACTGTACTATAGAAGTATTTGTAATGCTTTGAGTGTGTTACAATGTATTATAACAGTTTTTGGGGTTTATGAATATGGGCTTCATGGCGTGTCACCAAAAGCTGAGCATTTTGCCCCTTTCCTGATTGTTCCTCGGTGTCAGAGCCAGCCCCTTTTTCCCAAACCCATGGCCTCATCGTGTCTTTCCATTCATTGTCTATCTTCTAATCGTTTCTCAGGGCAACAGTATTGTATTGTCCAATGTTCCCTAAACAAAATGGACCTGTTACTGGATTTCAAGCCCCCTGCAGTGTTTCTGTAGCAGGAACTGCAGGGGGTACTTCCAGGTGTTATCAAAAGTGTGAGAACGGCAGCAGGGTAAATTTCCCCATCTAAGTCACTGACTAAAATCTGATTGGCTGATGGTGGCTCCGCCCCCTTTTTCAAAGCTTGAAATACAGTCACCCATTAGGTGTACTCTGTGGGATTTCCTGGATATAGAAGATGAACCTAGAGTCTTATGGATGGGCTAAATGTAGAGTAACTTCATTGTAGCCCTACAGATGTGTGAGGCAGTTACACGCTAATTATTCTCCACCCCAAAACTCTCTTGCTTCCTGAGAAGAATGCTGTTGAGTGCGAGCAGACTTGAGTTGTTTTCCTAATGAAGGTACTATTTCACAAGGAATTTAGTCGCCAGCTGTTCACTGCTGTCTTCTTGGTTTGGCAGCAGTAATGGGCTTTTTGGGTGAGCAGTATTATAGTCGGAACACTCAATCCTGAATGTTTATGATGCATTTACACTGCAGTACTTGCCTGGGGTTGACCTGCATTGCATGCCTCTGAAAACCTGATTGTGTTACCACTCCGAAGCTGGTCTTCATATCAGACAAAAGTCCAGCACAGTCCAGAGTCATGGATCCTATCCAGGGAACACCATCTCAGGGTTTGCTAGTATGCTTCCGGCAATTTTAGAAATAGTCCAAGGACATGGCTAGATGAACTGTTAGGACACCTGTGTAGTATCGGGAGAACACGGACACACATGGCAGTGGCTGTCAGTTCTAGCCAACATGCCTCCTTTGGTGATGAACAGGGCTTTGTGAATCTTCTGCATTTTGTGAGGCCTATGGGGTATTGCATCTTGTTTGGATGATGACAGTGTTGGATTTGTTACTGTTGTTTCCGCAGAGTGTGGCTGGTGGGAAATTGACCCTGAAACACCAGCTGCTGCAGGTCATCATCCGCGTGCTGAAGTACCGCCTGATCCTCACAGGTACCTCCAGCTGCTGTCTGCGTGCCACTGCCTGCCTCCCAAGGACGGATGATGCCATAATGTGTGGGAGACTCCATTTTAGTGTCCGAATGCCCATGCTTAATTATGGACAAGATTTGAATTATTAGTTATGTTGATTTCTTTTTCTTACAGATTACCTAAACAACCTCTCACCAGATTCCAAAGAATATGAAGACACACAAGGTAGTTCATATTCTATGCATCCTTTTTCTTTAACTGCTTGTCCTATTCTAGATTGTGGGGGATTAATAATAATATCATCTGTCATGGATTCGAAGACGTGGCATGGTGCAGGCATGGAATTCTGGGTGACGACCCACTTACAGCTCAGGTATAAAAAGGGGTTTTTGGGGGCTGAATACAACAGACCAGGGGAAACTACAAAATAACAGGACCACGAGGGATCAAAAAAAATGGAAGAAAACACTGATTAACTAATCAGCAAAAAAAAATATAAACTAGGAAGCAGAACTTGGGGAAACCAAACAGAGCATGTACCATACAAAAGAAAATGACCAACTGAGGAGCAGAACAAAAGCAGGCACTAAAATACACAGAACACTACGACTAACAAGGGTCAGGTATGACCAACAGAACTAGGAGTAATGAGGAGCAGGTGAGGACAATCTAATCGAGTCAGGAGGAGCAGGACAATGAGCACCAGGTGGAACAACTTAACTCGCAACACTACAGACACAGAAACTAGAAAACGCCAACCAACACTCTAAAATACACTAGGGTAATAAATGGAACAGAGTAACCAAAAACACAAGGAGGGTAAACCTAGAACTCCAAAGTGAAAACCGAACACTAGGGAACAAAAACACTAAAAATACAAAATAACAGATGAGATTGGCCAGCCTTAAACCCATGACCCAAGGGATAACAAAACTGCACATGGCCCGCCCACTGAGCTATGCAGCAGTTTGGGGGATAAGGGTAACACCCCAGGGCAAGCAACAGGGAGGGGGTCAGGATGGGCAGTAACACCTGCTGGCCAACTAGGGAGGAAACTCAAAGGGAAGGGTAGGATGGGTACCGACCCGGACAATCATCATAATGAAAGGTAGTATTCGTAGTACCTTACATCATCATTAATATCCTTAGGTATTGTTACTATTGCCAGTTTTATTCTTTTTTTGCATCATAGTGTTTTAAATGTAAGCTACTGGATGTCTAAAGTTCCTATGGAAAATTTGGGAAAGTATCTACCTTTCTAACCCAGAAGCTATGGTGCAGGGTAGGGGGAACCACCCAGGATGGGGTACCAACCTATCTAGAGCACACATACACATCTACAGGCAGTTTGGCTCCAATCAGCCTCAGCATGTTTTTGGACTGTGAGGGGGGGGGAACCAGAGCATATAGAGGACACCCCACGACAACACAGGGAGATCATGTACACTCCACACACAGAGCCATGGGGAGACTCAAATGCTGGCCCTAGAGGTATGAGGCAACAGTGCTAACCACAGCACCACCATGCCACCCCTTCTGCTATATATAACAGTAAGAAAAGTTTTGTGTCATTCATATAGCACTGAGGGGTCTGTATCTCCAAAGTGTCTGGTCACTGCCCCACTGTGACTCTCTAAAGAAAATGAGACCAGGCTATAGAGTAGACCTCTTTGTGTGCAGAGTGATTCATTTATCACAAGACAGATGTGATATTTACCGGCAGGGGTGTCTGCAGTCCTGTGCACCAGGGGTATAAATCATGGACTTAATGTGGCACTATGTGGATACTTAAACTTCAATGTCATACATCAGGTGTACCTTGAAATGCAACACTGCGTATGACACCAGATGCAGTGATTCAGTGATTCAGTGGAGAGCTAATGGCTCTCTGTGTAAGTATTCTGTCTCTGGGGTGGTGTGTGACTCTGTAGGTTAAGACTCTAGACCTGTCATTGGTTCAGCTCCCAAGGCCTGGCAGAGTGATGTCCAGGGACTGGCTGACTCTGCCCCCTCGATTTTGTATGCTGCTTTGAGTTAAAGTTAGCATCTGCTAAATAAATGAATGTAAATAAAAGGCGTGGCAGAACTCCTTTTCTGACGGTACATCTTTTTGGGCCTGTACATTCCACTGTCTGCCTAAGTGGAGTTATTGTCATTTTACAAGGCTCAGAGTTTGTGCCTCTCGTGCTTCCCATTATAACTGTTGCCAGAACAAGCACTGATGTGCATGTACCCTTTTCCTCCTCTCTGCATTGCCAGCTGTGCTGTCGATTGTCTCGGAAGCTGCCGACCAAGCAAATGATGGCCTGAAGCATGGGGTGAGCATCGTTAGCCGCCCAAAGGTGCATTTATGTGTTCTTCATCTCTTCATCTGTGTCTCAGAATGTCACAGCCGACAACCAATCATTCAGCTGGCACAAACTGTATGAATTCACCAAATCCCCACTGATGTTAGTAAAGCCTCAGTGACGACAGTGTGGTAGCTATAAAGTGCTTTTTTATTTTTATGGAATACAAAGGTAATAAGGAACAGAGGACAGGATAAGCAAGAGATACAAGGCTTCTCATTGTTACTCTTTATTCACAGTTATCCCTCTGCTCATTCCCGCTTTACATTTTCATTGGTCTCACAACGACAATCCCCATAAAACTAGACACAATTCATTTTCCCGGGATCAGAAAAGTGCGACATTGGGACGTCCAGTCTCTTCATTTCTGCAGTAGTGCAGAACCCATTTAGAATCACAGTTTGTACATTTCTTGGTCTTTCTTAAATCCCTACTTCCATCGTCAGTAGGTATAAGAGGTTCCTTACCCAGCCTCCCCTCACTCCCCCAGTCCCTCCCACTCTCCCTTGCCAGCTAAGACACATGGATCCACTATCTCCTCCTCCCTCTAATTCAATTCCCAGAAGCTGTTCCCCTTCCTTCTTCCCCCTTCTCTTCACCCACAGAAACATCACCCCTCCTGTCTGTCTTCCATATAGGAGAACTTACTGCGCCTGGTCCATATCGACCACAGCGTCACAGGCCAGAGAGACCTGCTCCAGCCAGGAAGGGTGAGCTCTGTTCGTGTTGATAAGAACTTTGTTTTTCAGAGTGTAAACACTGCAGGATCTTCTGCGTCTCATATATAACAAGTACTAGTACAGTGACCCTGAACAGGACAAGTGGTTAGAGAATGGATGGGTGGATAGTACAGTTCCCCCCGTAACCCTGAATAGGACAAGGAGAGATGGATGGACAATACAGTCCCCAGTCCCTATCCTATGTGGAGCAGGCTGGTTTTTCTCATTTTTCTTAAAAAAGGTGAGGATAATGGAGGAGAGATACCCAGGCCATTATTCGCCAGCCTGCTCCTCAGTTTGGCAGGTATGGTAGCACAGGGTCACCGCTAAGGGATGTTCATGTCACCACCAAAAAGTAACGATGATACAAACTGTCAAAACCAATGTACCACAAGTAGCTGCTGACAAGCTCCCCCACTCACCTTCAAACATCTTGCATTTAAACTAAACTTTGACTTGCATAGGAAATGGGGACCAGACACAAAGTTATATTTAATGTAACGGCTGGTACATACGGTAGGTGAGCCAGGTCATTGACACCTTCTTCGGACTGCTAGTCATTTAATGCTCAGGGCAGAAAGTGCAGAGAGGAGGTACAGAGACAATCCTGTTATTGTTCAATAACATAATTAGATGGACATTGTTTCGCTGTGCACTTTTGTCTTTGTAACAACTGAATTATTGAAATGGCTTTCACTCTGAACTGCATCGTTATAGTTTTGTCTTCAGTTGTTGTGAAGTAATCTGTTCATTGACTGGCAGCAATACAAAAGTGTGCTGTTTGTTTATTAAAACATCTACAAGCAATGATGAAGGCCTCCTTTGCTTTAAACGAAATGTTAAATTGACCAATCTCACATTGAATTCTTTGCCATTTTAGTTTATATGCTGGAATTTAAGAGATTACTTTTTGTCAACTGCATTGGGTTACTTTTCGTTGTTCTTCCATCTTTTATGTCTTTGCATTGCTGTATTGTGTTATGTGTTTTATATTGTGTGTCTCTCATTGTTTGCATTGTAATGTTTACTGCGTGTGCCACAGGTGTTTGTGAAGGAAGGCACTCTGATGAAAGTCTCTAGAAAAAGCAGACAACCCCGACATTTATTTCTGGTAGGTTGACAGCACATAATAGTCATTTTCTTTAGAACTGTACTATATAGGCATTAAACATGTTCTTTGGCTTAGATATAAGGCATTTTTTCCTGCGTTTCTAAGACCGTACAAAGGCATTCTTTTGTTCCAGAATTCTCATTTATGTGGGTGTTGCTAAACAACAGTAACTCCGAGTTACTCTACTAGTTACAACAGGATCCCAACTGCCCTGCCATGGTGACTGGTGATGTAATAATGATAGTTGATGTAACAGTGTTGGTGTGTTTTTCCCCGAGGAGTCTAACAGTATTTATGTGATGATACCAAACCCCAATACTGATGGGGAAAATGTTCCACTTTGTGTTTAATGAGTGCTAAATTACATGCAAATGTTGGTGATGGGTAACGCACTGGTGTGTTCTCAAACTTATTTTGCCTGCCAGCAACTTTCTGCGATGGCAGTGTGTGTTTTAGCGCAAGATGCCGTGTTTTCAAGACTAATGATGCTTGTACTGTATATTAAGTGAGGGGAAAAGGCTAGATTGAAATCCACAAGGACATGCCCAACCAGGAACTGACATTGTGAAGCTAACGTTCTGCTGTTAGATTGCCCAAACCCTGTGTCTTGAATTTTGTTGCACTAAACATCAGAGTGACCACACTCAAGAATACAACAGATGGGATCGTGGCTACAGGTTGCAACTAGGTCAGTGTCACAGCCAGTCCTAACACACTCCACCCAAGAAGCCGGCCCAAGGACCCTCAATGCAGCATTGGGGGTGGGGGGGCGGGGACTGCATAGCGTCCTGTAAATGGTAGCAAGGACACCAGGCTGCCCCCACCCCATTCCGGAGCTTCTGTGGCCAGCCCTGTTATTGAAAGTCGCGTTTCCTGACAGGATGTTTGGAGTGGCTTACTGATGCCAGTATCCTGTCCAGGTACTGTATCAACAAGACTGGGAAGGCTAGGCTATTTGTTTGCGATTAAGCAGAGTACTCATTCAAGAACCAGCAGGCAGGCATTTGTCTCATGGAACTAGGAGGCAGTTTGAAAATGTTAATGATGATGATGCCATGGCTTCCAAATCACTAGAAATGAGTAGAGCATTACTCTAGATTAATTAACCTGTCCATAATATCCATGAAAGAGCTGCATTTCTGTGCTGGAATCAGACCATGACTACAGGTACTCCCTGACTTACGATGGAGATGCGTTCTGATGACCCCATTGTAACTTGAAAATATTGAAAATATAAGTCAGGACAGGCTTTGAAACACCAATAACACAGGGAAAATTTATATAAATATACTCTCCAACACAGAGACAACTTAACTTTATTGATCGCTGGCACAAGTGCCGCGTCTCACAAGGCGGGAGACACGTACATCCTGGCAGCATACTGCATACGCTGCCATGTTTGCCTGTTGCGCCAAACCCTTGTATTGCTATGGTCACCGTAGGATCGAAAAATCGTAAGTCTAACCATTGTAAGTTGGGGACAGTCTGTATTTTTGAATATATTATTGAGTATATAATTTCCATATAGCTCAGACCTTCTCTAGTACTGCAACATTTATACAGTGTATTCCAAAAGCCTGACAGTCGTCTGCTCCATATGTATTTTGTTACCCCTGTAGTCTGGTAAAGGGTAACATGGTAAAGGGAGTGCCAGGATAGTTATAGCAAAAGCTTTTCATGGGCTTCTCGTTTCTAATGGCAACAAATGAAGGTTGATGGATGCGCTGAGTATAGTGTATATGACTGGGACTATAATGATGTCTTGAGGGCTGGAGGCCAAGGTGAATTGTGTGGTACCACAACTGGATTAATGGTTTATGGATAGAGGGAAATTTATGAGGCAATAAGTATACTGAGTCAAAAAAAAGTCCACAATTTAACTGGACATTTTGACAGCCCTACCCCATTTATTACTCCTGCAAAAGGATACATCACCTTCCCGGATAGCAATGGGCCAATGATGCTTTGAAGGAGCCAAGTTAAGGGTTTTAAAAAAACGCGGGTGAATGAGAACCATAAGGTTGTGACAGATTGCACCTCTTGCCGAAGGGGGTGGCATTTCCTCATTTGCTTTGTGCTCCTGTAGTCATGCCAGAGCAGTTCTGAGCAGCAGAAGAGCCCAGATATGAAGGGGAGGTTTCATTCGTGCAGAGCACTCTTACCGTGCAAAATTTACCTCTCTTGTTCGTCAGGCTTCGCAATCCAATTTGGAATTGTACACTTAGGCCTACAGAATGTGAAATGTTTTATGTGCTACTACAAAAGTATTCACTAATGGAGTCTTTAAGCAGTTTGTCGCTCTGGCTAAGTGCATCTGCCAAATGCTATAAATGTAAATGAAACAAATTCTCTACTATATTATAGCAGATTTTTGTTACTTTCGAGTTGTGAAGAGAAAATTGTAGCAAGATGGTTACTTGTAAATCCAGCCTCCTTCGTGTCTATAATATCTGGATCTGAAACCTATGTAAATAGATGGGCTTTTATCATTGAGCAATGATATTAGTTACTCAAGTCTTCAGGTCCCTCTTGTGGAGAATCCTGCACATGACAGTTTGATGCACACAATGCAAAAGACATACTAGTTGATTCTGTGTGAAAACTCATTTGGTCCTGTTTCACTCACACAGATGAATGATTTGTTGTTGTACACCTTCCCACAACAAGATGGGAAATACAGACTGAAAAATACCCTCCCACTCACTGGAATGAAGGTGAAACTCTCTTGTATGATTATAGTAACCTGATATAACATTGAGTGAGTAATGTTGGGATGACGTGCTGCTGTTTCTGGTTTCAGGTGAGCAAGCCTATCCTAGAAAATGTGCAAAATGCCTTAAAGATTGAGGTGACTGACATCTCCATCACTCTGTCATCCAGGTGGGTTTCCAATGTCTGGTCCTGATGCAGGGGTGGGCAATCTTATACGCAAAGGCAAAGTTTTTGGGATATCCCTAAGGTCGGCTGTTAAAACCCAGGTGTGAGAATTCTTCAGCCAATCAGTCCTCTAATTAGTAATCAGGGAGTTGCAAAAAACTGCATACTCACCGGCCCTTTGCGGATAAGATTGCCCACCCCTGTCCTAATGCCTGCCAGCTTCAAACCCTTTCAGTGTGGCTTTGGTGGCTTTGTGGCTTTTGGTTGGTTTGAATCCTCTCTCTGCTCCTGCAGCTCATGTGGCGAGCGAGACGATTGGTTTCACACACTCAGCCGGACGGTGGAGAACCACTCCCGGGGGCAGGGGGCTTTTGGTAACTCCAGTGGTGAGGTGAGGGGGCCGTGGGTGCGGTTTCAACAGGTCAGACACACTTCACAGGTGAAATATGGGCCCTACCCTGACCCTGCCCTCCTGCAGGCTAGAGAAAAGGTGTGGATGTCCCTGGGGGAGAAGGCACCCATCCTGGTGCCGGTGTCCCACGTTATGATGTGCATGAACTGCGCCTCAGACTTCTCCCTCACATTACGACGCCACCACTGCCACGCCTGTGGGAAGGTGAGCTGAGGATTGGCATGGGCTTGGCAATGACGCTGCTGAAACCGCATGGCTCGCGTGACGGGTCACCAAGGCCTCTCTCACTCGTGCGTGTGTGTCCCACTGCTGACAGATCGTCTGCCGGGGCTGTTCCAGGAACAAGTACCCGCTCAAATACCTCAAAGACAGGATGGCCAAAGTCTGCGACCGCTGCTATGCTGAGCTGACGAAACAAGGTAGCCTGGCATGCCAGCACAAACATTCGACACGCCATGCCAGCCGAGGTGCAGTTTATGGAGTCAGGGGGATTACATTCAGACACACTGAGCAACCTGCTTTCCATAGGGGGCGCCGTGGATAACGTCAGCGGCAGCGCAAGTCCTCGAATCGGCCGTTCCGGTCGGCCGCTCTCTGCCGTCTTCCAGAACATTCACCCCCCAAACCTGTGGAGAAATAGAAAAACGAGTGCCACGTTCAACCAGGTAAAAGAGCCCTTTCCGAATTGACGCTGAAAAGGAGGGGGAAGAGGAGGTGCATAAGCCAGTGCACAGGCTGCCCAAGGCCTTCCCACAGTCCCTTCAATAAGCGTCATCCTGCACGTGGCTGTTTCGAGCAGGTGCCTGTGGAGCCGGAGGGCTTGGCAATGCCAGGCACGGTGCACCGTTGCAAGAGGAGCAAGAGAAACTGGAAGAGGCTGTGGTTCTTCATCAAAGACAAGGTGCTCAACATACTCCCATGCAGTTCATTCGACGTCCTCACAAACCGGTTTGTCTGTGTATAGGTCATTTGAGCTCCCCAGTGCCACTATTTTGAAATCTGTGCCGCACTGGGACGTTAACAGCAGTGACGATAATCCTATTAGTCTACAGTATACACGGGCCTGTACATGCCCTCAGTATCTGCATATAACCTGCACCATCAAAGCCAGAATAGGTGTTGTGTGGTTGTTGGTCTTCACTTTTTAAATATCTTTATTTTGTTACAGAGTTTGTTTGGGGCATGATTAGCATTTGTGGACTCGTTTAAAGGGCTGCCTTTGATTTATAGTGTAGGAGGTTTACAGGTTTGTTTGAGACTAAGGTCTGAGTTTACTTTGCATAATACCTTTGCTGGCACAGGACAAAATAGCTACAGAGAGCCTCCCTTTGTTGGGTTTCACGCTGAAGTTGCCTGACACACCAGAAGCAGAGGAAACCAATAACGTCTTCCAGCTCTACCACAAGAAGACTCTTTACTGCACTATTACAGCAGAGGACAACACTGCACATAGGTCAGTGTGTATCAGGACACAATCATTTATATCTTGACTTTACTTAACCTATTGAGCTTTGAGTTGAGAAGTTAACTTTCGGCTAGTTCACTGGCCTTTATACCTACACGTACATAGGACTCCCACAATTGGCATGAATGGGCATCTAGTGAACAGACCAGATGGTCCACATAACGAAATTAACTTGATGTCAACTGGCTCACAGTTTTAGGTAGCGATTTGTAGTCAGTATGGTGGTATTTCTTCAGATTTTCTGTAACTTCCTCAGTAATAACACAGATAAAACATGTTTTAGTAATTTATAAATGCATTCATAACACGTAATGATGATTTCATAAAACATTATAAACAAGGCTATAAATTATTTATAAAAAGATACAGCCATATGAATTATGCATTATGAATGCTTTATGAAGCTCTCATCTGTAATGCACTATAGATACCTTCATAATGCATTATAATGGTCAGTATAAGCATTAAGGATGCTTTGTACTGCTTTATAAAGATCTATAGTGCATTGTAGATGAGAACTTCATAGAGCATTCATAATGCATTATACTCATGACTATAATGTGTTATGATTTTTGATAAATATTTATATATTTATAATCATGTTTATAATACTTTAAGAATGTTATAGTGAATTATAAAAGCATTTATATGGGCCTCATAGTGTTACGGCAACTCCTACAGTCAGCAATTAGGCTGTACGGGTTCCAGGTTTGTGCGTCTGGTCAATGCTGCAGTGTCACTTGTTGTGTGTTACAGGTGGATTAACGCCATAGAAGAAGCCACAGTTTTATAGCAGCTCTCCTCACGCCCAGTGACTCCTTGTTCCAAGACGTTTGCTCCAAGTTTAAACAAGTCCTTCCTTACTGCTTTTCGGAATGTAAAGATATGCAGGCATAAAGACTTTAGATTTCCATAAACTGACTGGTAAAACTGGTATGTTGTACAGAAACCGAACATAAACATGCATGAACACAAGTTTTAACGTGTGGTGTCAAGGACTAACTTCCAAAGCTGGACTGTCCTCGATCTTTCCTTCCATATCTAAAAGTCCTAAATGGAGTATTACTATTATACAAAGTCACGGGTCATTTCAGTGCACGCTGTCTTTCCTAATCAAGTCCATAATGAATTGTATAGTAGAATATAATATCACGTTATCCTCCTTTTTGATGCTGCTAGTTGATCATGCATTCAAGTCCTAGAAGGTCAGTTTGGATTGCCTTGCCTAGAAGCCAACACATTTACATTTTAGTAACTAAATGAAGATTATTGTGGCAGCACGCAGAAACAAGTCCATACATTCTCTTAAAATATCTCCCGTTAAGCTTTAGTTTTAGCTTTTACTATCAGGCTTGATTACACATACTCTCAGTGGCCATTATATTAGGTACACCTGGCTCGTACTGGGTAGGACCTACGTCTGCCTACAGGACCATTTCAAAGGTAGATGAGTTGTGAATGGAGAGAAGCCATTCTACATTCCAGTGCTGCCCTGAATCATTTTCCCTTTACCTTATTAGTGTTAATGAATCTGGTCTCTCTTCCTTCACTCCATTCTCTATAAACTCTAGACACTGTAGTGCAGAATGGCTGTTTCTGAGGCTGCAACCAGCACCTCTGGCAGCCACAATAATACTATGTCCAAAATCTTGATCCTGTTCGCACGTTGCATATATTTACCGTTTGCATTAACAATCAGGTGTACCTAATTAACTGGACACGGAGTGTACCAAACTCATGCCCAGCAGGGTTCCCCAAAGCTCAAGGTCAGCCCAATGACAACACATTTTTCTCCCATACAAGATCCATACTCCAAGGCAGATTCATTGCTCTTTAAACACAGTTTTGATGTATTTCTTACTACATGCAACCCTTACAGATACAGGAATGATGTTTGTGCATTAGGCTACCCAGGCTTGGCCTTTGACCCTGACAGAGTTGGGGTTTTCAATGTCCCATAAAACTCTGTATGGGTGAATTCCTCTTCCTCTCTGACTTTTCTCTTGGTTTCCCTTTTTGCAGCCTAAGCACATTATTTTCGGAGGCCTCCATTGTATTTTCCTTGTGTCCACATCACCACTAAGCAGCTGCTTTATTCTTAGCCCCAGACTCTCCATTTATCGAGCACCTGCATATTTTCTGGCACCTGTATGCGCCATTGAAAGTCTGTCAGCCTACAAATGTCCACAGTTTTAACCACTACAGCCCAGATGGAATTCGCCACATTTTTGCCCAGTGCTAATTTTAGCGGTTTTTGCAAACACTTCGGCGAACATATCACATGGGCTGTGAGAAGAAAAACTCAAAAAAACCCAGGTCAGCACAAAAAAAAGGTGTGCGCTTGCCGGACCATCTGGAGATGCCTCTGGCAAACATTCTGCCCGATCACTAGTCACCTACACAGTTGCCGAGAGCACTTTATCTAGGAGTTTTCAAGGAAGTATATGCTGTATTGTAGTGAACACCCAACAAGAACAAAATATTTGCTGACCAGATTCAACTCCAAGGGTCAAATGCACATCAAAACCATTTAGCTCAAAAATAATATAAAATATCAGTGCTTACTTCCTATCCAGGGTGGATCCAGTCTCATGCCAGGCCATGTGGTTAAAATATGTGCCAGGATAAGTGATTAGAAGAGGGGTGGGTGGCTTTATGGATTGATTAATAGTATTTATATAACACTGGCTTCTCTAGGATCATCCTTAATTTATGGTTTAAGATTTTTTTTTTTTTTATCTCTAAACACTTAAAATGCTGTCATTTAAATTCACATTTTAAACAGCGATGTACAAAGGTTTTAGTTGTAAGTGGTAATATTAATAAAACAGTTGTGGTATGTTAGTAAGTAACTGTGTGGGTAACAGTAACCTCTCAGAGACAAATTGTATTCTTTAACCTGAAGCTGACTGTCACATGTGGGTAGGGTGAGTATATATTAAACTAAAACGTGATGAGCATGTATAACAGGGGTATCCTCTAGGCACAAGTACCGGAATGGATCTTTCCATTAACGAACTCATTTCACTGGATCTGATTTGAAAATCCTTTCCTCCATTTTATGTACTGTACTTTTTGAAATGGCCTTGCAATATAATAAATGTAAATATATACATATTTAAAAATAAGCATTTTATGTTATTTGCATCTAAAATAAAAAGGGATGTAATTATTCCTTCCCCCAGCATTACTTTGTTAAGTTATTATTTTACTTTCCCCTAAGCCAAAATAAAGTTTGGTGGTGGAATGTGTCCTCTTTGACAGTGATTACTGTACCACAGCTTGCTTGTGTAATGAATCCTTAAATAATGTAGATATATGTATATATAAAACACTTAGCATTTAGTAAAGTTTGGTTTGATTCCAATGGATAGGAGACTAAATAAAATCATATATTACAAGTATATATTACAACGCCATAAATAAAACCATATAAGTGAAAATGATCCCTAAAAAGCTGCCCTGCATGCAAATTGGTTTTGCTCATGAAGTTCTGGACACAGAACTTTGTTATAATATATGTCATGTCCGCTGGGTGGCAGCATCTGCAACGTGAAACCGAGCAATGCGTAATGTTAAAATGACCAACAGTTAATTAGCCTGGCAATATTAATAATATATATAACAATCATATTCTTAACATTCTATAAACCGCGGTTTAATTTGTTATAATTATATGTTTTTAAGGAATAAAGACAAATAGCATAATAAAGTAATGCAAAATATATTATGCTCTTTTGTAAAATATAAATATCTGGAATATTAGCTACTTGCCGTTATTTGGCTAACATCATTTTACGATTTGTATTTATAGAGAGGGGGTGCAATCCTCCTAAAATATTTTCCCCATTTATTTTTTTACCACTGTATTATTAATGACAGTGACTTAAATAGGACACAGGAGGCAGCTTCCAGGAAATTTCCAATAAAAAGGCTTGATGGGGGTTAGTGGTCGTTGTGTATTACACCAGCATTTTTATCCAGGACAGCAGAGGAAGGGAAAGAGAGAGAGAAAAGGTCAGGGATACGCTCTTCCCTGGGCTCCCTGGTGTTCAGCTGACCCAGAATCGTGGGAGAGGGGGGTAGAGGAGGAAGAATTTTTCCTTCTTCCTGAAGGACTTATGGAGTTATGGGCATCGTGTTCCATTTTTAACACAAGACAATTTACTGTTCAACTCCTTGTTGTGCATGTGCGCACATACGCAACCCCACACTGTACAATGAAATTAATGATTGAATGATCATGATGATCTCATTTTGAACTATGTGTGCTTATTTCTTTGAGGGTAGATAAAATGTATTTACCTATCTAGTGCTGCGTATTTAAGCACATTTACACATTTACACTTGTCACTGTATTGCGTCATGAATGCCACATGATAACATGTCTTAGACTGTCATAGTATAGGAAATTTACAGGGAAAAAATCTTGAAATTGGTTAAAAAAGAAAAACATTGATCAAACAGCCAAACCAGATAAGGGCAAAAACTGGAAATGTTTTTTTGTCATTATATTATATGTGATGTTGAAAAATATGCCCAGTTTCCTCTAAAAAATATTTGAACAACTGACTTGGGGACTCAGTTTGGCAGAAACTCATATCTTCATCGACAGCCTTTCCACTAGTAATTAGCCTGTCTGTGTAATGATCGGACAGAGAGGACCCAAATGCGAGAGGTTTGAATGCTTAGTTAGGAATCGACGTCAGAGACAGGCAGGGCCAAAACCGGTGAGGCAGAGACGCGTAAACCAACCTGAAGACGTAATCCAGGGATTAAGCGCAGGTACATGCAGTGGATTGGTAACAAGAAGGCAGTCAGCGAGGCAACAAAAACCAGAAAACAGACCATACAGGGAAAGACTCTAACAGACATAGGAGCCACACGGTAAGGCAGAGGCACTCAGCACTTTGCGAGGAACTACACTCTCAGAGAAAAGGGTACCGATTTGTACCTTTGCTTGTCACTAGGGCTGTACTCTCAAGGGTCTTCCAGTTGTACCCTATAGCTGTAGGTAAATGTACCTTTTAGTCTAATTTAAAGTACAGAAATGGACTATGAGGAACATCCCAAAGGTACAAAAAACATTAATGTACCCCAAATGGTACCAAAATATTCCTCATAATCCATTTCTGTGCCTTAAAAGGTACACTTAGATGATTGTACTGATTTGCATGCGTTGATTAGATGCACGCATAACACGCACATCTTTAACTTTTGATTTGACATAACATGCTGAGTACCACAGCTGAAATGAACCATCTATCTTTTGCTTTGTGATTGTAATGCATACTTATTTTTAGGGACAAAAAATAATAGTGATTGTGTAATATTTAGAGCATCAATCTGCTCTAAATCATGAAACTCATGTTAAAAGTTAATTGCCTGACTTTCATTACATATTGAATTTCATGGAATATTACATCACAGAAGCATGAACAAATATCTTGGTATTAATACCCTGATAATGAGTGATAATCATTACAGAGGCAAGGTTGCAAAACAGCGTAACTCTCTGAACTGCTTCAGGCATCCATTCATTTATGACACAAGGTGATGAGAAAGTGAACAAAGAGTCGTTCGGGTCTGGCGCCATGGGTGGGGGAGGGTGAGCCACCGTGCCCCCCCAAATGCCGCTCACCAAGGTCACCATCTTTTATTTTATTTCTTTTATTTCTTTTTTTAATTTTCCTTTGCAATACCCCATTCTCTCCCAGGGGCTGGCTACAGATCATCTGCATAGCTCCCCCTTAGGTATATGATACAAACAATAAACCAAAAGCATTAACATGAACTACTGCTTTTCTACTGGACTTCTCATAGGAGCCAAGGTATACCGCTATTGTGATTCTAACAATCAAATGACAAATGAGAACATCAAAAGCATTCTGCTAAATGTACCAGGATCCATTCTGCTTTCAGTGCGCCTGACTCTCGGTGCGAGTAACAGCCGCTCATAAGAGGCACACCCACGGAGCTGGTTTCATACCAGTGTGTCAACAGGCTTAAGAGCCACATACACAATCCAGCACCCGTATTACAGGAATTATCGAGATTATGTTTATCTATCATTGAAACACTGATCTGGACAAATACAGAAAAAGGATGCATGATATGCTCATTTAGTCTAACTTCAAATAGTGATGAATATGAATTACTAAATACAAACAAGAACTCATATTCAGTCTGACCATGACATAGGTCTACATATATACACACACATACCTATATGCATACATACTACACACATACCTAGCACAGCCCTAACAGCTTCATAGTGAGTGCAGCTTTATTTTGCAGAATGCAAAAGACTAGGAGGGTGCGGATGTTTTGGAGGAGGAGTGAAGTCAGCAGGATATCCCACTATATGCATCTGTAACCAATGGCTGTAAGTTCAGAGGGAGTTTGAAGAGAGACGGGAATGCACGGCCTGGCTCTTGTGACACGTCTGCATGGTTCACATCACCTTCCCGGAAGATCTCGAGGGCACCAGTAAAAGTCTCTCTGGTTCACCCTCCACTGGCTGTGACCTGTGAGTCTGCTCATGTCTGAAGAGCCAGGTTTTCCAGCAAAGTGTCCTATTGCATCTTTGTTACCAAACACATTATGCCTAGGACAAGATCTAGGGTCTTTGTGAGCTGTGTGTGTCTTTTGTTTTTAGTTATTAACCATCAGTTTCTGGTATATGTGCATCTTTATGTGATATACAGCACTGTGCAAAAGTCTTAGGCAGTCAAAGGAAATGATTTTTGAATGATCTTCATGCTGGTATAAAAGTGTGTCAGCTTACCCATTTCAAAACCTCTACTAAAATCACACCAGTATTTGTAGCAACCATCCAGTACGCCCTTCGATTTTTTTGACTGAACCACTAGCACACCTTGTAAAGCTAATTAATACATCAGACTTCTTTAAAATAATTTGATTAATTTTTAAGTAAGCTAGATGTGAAATGTCATGAATACATGGAATGACTG